>VIEB01000175.1:217366-272796 GCA_006547085.1 Malus baccata | reverse complement strand
ACAACACCACACCAATTATAGAACCACACGCTGCAAGAAAACACACAGAGTTCTCGTTCCAAAATTGCAATTCACACGGCAGAGCAGCAGACTATCCTCAAATTGCTTAAGTACAGCAATAATTCATGTCAAAAAGAGAAAAAAAAAATTGAAAGTAAGAAGTCAAGGCAACAATTGAAAGCTTCAATTGCACCAAGAATCCACGCTGCAATCTAGACAAAAGGCACAAAATCCAAGGTGCTACAATCCACACGGCATAGCCAGAAGCTAATACATGGCACGACCAAATTGTTACAGCAACTGAACACAGTACACCATACACGGAACAATTGCAAAAACACACAGCACCACACACGACAGCAGCAAGATCTCACTGCTGCAAATCCAATATACACGGCACAATTCACAGCACCCACGGTTTTTTATAAAACACAACTTACGGTAGCAGCAAAACAAAGCTGCTGCAATTTGAATAGGCACGTCAGCAGCAAAACAAAGCCTGCTATAATTCCAACAGTCACGGCCCAACTGATTTCTGCAAGAGGCAGCGCAGGAACAAGTCGGACAAGCACAGCAATGGAAGAAAAATATCGTTTTACAGTTTCTAGGGTTACGGCAACTTGGCTCTGATGCCAAATAGAATTTTACGGCTTAATTTTTCATGTATTGCATAATTGGGAATATATTACATACAATCCGTGTTCTCCAAGGTAAAACTAAAAAAGGACAAAAGAAATATCCTTCCTAATAAAGGACTCTAATATTTACACAATATTTACATTCCTATTTTAAAACCAACTCACGCAACATAATATAGACTACATAGAGAAAGAGAGACATCCCATCATAGTTGGTGCGTGCTACAATTTTCAATGCAATTAAATTTTCCATTCCACATTCTCTTCTTTGTCTTGCACAGTGCACATGCCTTCTTATTAGTTATTTCCTATTTCGCAAGTTGATTTTCATCAACCACTAATAAGTGATTGGTCAAGATTGGAATTGAGGAGGTGTGAACAGAAGAACCTAGCTACTTATCTTTCTCATTTATTAAGTGTAACATGAATTCTATTAACAAAAACAAAATTTTTATTTCTTTTTAAAAACTCATTATTATTTTTCTATATTTACCTTTATTTCCAAAAGCTAACCTTTTTTCTCTCCTACCAGATTCAACTATGTTCTAATCTAAACTATATTTTTTTTTCTTTCTTTACCAAAAACAAAGAAGGAACTTTCATGAAAAGGGCTTGGATTATGTTTGTTTTAATAAAAAAAATATTTTATAACTTTATTTAATTAAAAAGACTTAAATTTTAATGAAAACCCTTAAATTTTAATAAAAATGACAAAAAGACTTTAATTTTAATGACTAACCAAGATAAAACGTTTATGAAAATATTTAAAAAAATAAAAAAAAATCAGACGCACTGAACCCACGCATCCTCACACAAACTGTTTATGAAACTTTTTATACTATTTATGAAATTTAATGGTACTACATTATTTATAAAACTACAACACTGTTTATGAAATTTAGGACACTGTTTATGAAATTTAGGACATTGTTTATGAAATTGTTACATTGTTTATGAAATTTAAGACACTATTTATGAAAACTTACGACACTGTTTATGAAACTTAATGGTACTACATTCTTCTCTCTCCTCTTCTTGAATTTTCTTGGCACATTCTCACCTTCCAAACACATTTTCTTCTTCTAATTTTCTTCAATACTCATCAAATTTTCTATATATTTCTTCAATTTTTTAACTTTCTACACCAATTACTTAATTTTCTTCTATTGCCCGCCCATCTGCGGCTTCCTCTTCTCCTCCACCAAATGCAAATGTTGTGCCCTACAAACATAACACTAACTGCACTATCAAATTAAAGTAATACTTCAGTGCTTGTAATTTGACATAATTATTCATTTTTCGTTACAAATTCACTAACACGAAAAAGCATTCAAACCCAACGACTTGACAATTCAAACCTCACCATGTCAACCCAGAAAACACAAAGTAACATCCATTGATCACCTTCAGAATCAACCCAGCTATCTACTGCAATGCTTTCTTAGCATCACTACTCGAATCATTACTATCCTTTGAGCTTATTATAATCCCACGTTCCTCATGTCTCTGCAAAAAAAGCAACAAAATAAATCGAAAAACCCAACCGACAAAAACCCTAACGAAACAAAACCGAGAGAGTGCTACACACAGCAATGGCGTCAGTGATTTTGATATTGGCCTTGGTCTCTTCACGAATCTTTTGGATTCGACACCCCTCCTTCCCTATTACTTTTCCGATCTGCCGAGAGGGGATTTTCTTCAACCTCCTCACCAATCTCAGAACTTCCGCGTAGATTTTCAATGCTTTCTTCATTTCTCAACTTCCGACCCTCCGATCAATGTTAGGTTTTTTTTTTTCTCTCTCTTGTTCTTATCATTAAATAAAGTTAGTAGGTGGGTTTTTTGTTAAAACTCAAAGTTTTGAAGTCATTTTCATTAATTTTCCTAAACAAAAACCCATCCAAAAGCAATCTCTTGGCTTCCCGGAACTTATATGAGTTACACTAGTTGGTCAGGATAGTGTGTTCCAATTCACGTAAATTTCCCACCTAGAAGCAAACCCTTGGCCTCCCATGGCTCGTATGAGTAAACTAAAGAATGAAATTTAGCTACGAATCCTTGTCTAACAATGCTCAACTATATCATTATTTTCAGTCCCCACATCGTTAGATTCTACCATAAACTAAAGAGTAATGTTACAGAGACTAAATTTGTAGACAAAATTTTGTAAAGTAAATGACATCAAAATTAATAATTGGATTATTACTTAAGTGTTTATAAATATGTTAATTTCTTATTAGTGACACATCATTTAATTTGTAAATTTTGTTTACAAATTTAGTTTCTCTGACATTACACTAAACTAAACAAATCCTTGGTCCCTCGGCCGCTCCAAATGTCGACAAGAGAGAGAGATAGAGAGAGCGGCAGCAGCAACCTAGACACGTGTGTACTAATGTGTTCCCATAAACAATAACTACTCCTGGCCTGCTTTTCATTCCATTCTCCTTTTGTTTGTTCGCGAATTGATTGATGGACAAGGAATGTCTGCCCTTTACTTTCGGTGTTTTCTTCATGCCCTTATGTTTTGTGTGGTCACGGTTAAGCCATGTCAATATTTTATATTATTTTTTTATAGATATAATATGACAAAAATGAATAGTAATATAAAATGTTGACGTGACTTAACCGTGACCACATAAACAGGAGGGCATCGGAACTGGAGGGCAAACAATCCTTGTCCTTGATTGATATGTTTATACAAAAATAAGCAAAAGCCAAAACCCCACGTGTCTAATCCAACACCATGTTTGTATTCCGGCTGACACCGTTTCTACAAAACCCATCATTTCCTAACGGCTCGTAACATTTTTCTGTCTCTACAACATATTCTTATGCTCAATAATTAATTTAATTTTTTTCTCAAAACTTGTGAGCTAATTTACTGTTTTTTTTTGTCGATTTTGAGATTTTTTTTAAGAACTATATATAACTTATATTCGTGTCAAATTTTCCCAACAGTAAGAATCTTAATATTCTTATGGGACATTATGGAGATTTGCACGGTGGAGGTGATTTTATTCTTGATTTTTTAGTATGATAAGAATGATTGATATGAACACCTTATATGACATCAATTGTTGCATTTCCTACAAAATTTGTGAGCAAACACTCACAATTTTGTTATCGTTTGTGATTTCTTTATACTAAACTCATCTTTCCTACATGTAAGCTTTTGAACATTTGGACCTACAAAACGATGATAAAACTGCTATGAAAAAGCTTAATTATAACATTTTCCTTAATACAAAACAATGCCTATTTTAATCAACTTGTTATCTAATCGTAAAGCTCTTGGAATTCAAGTTGGCTTCGAACATCTTCCGAACCCGTAAAATCACTTCCAGGCCCGATACAAGTTCAAAAAGATATTTGTCCACGCTGTAGGCTGACAAATTTGCCTCTGTGAATACAAAGAAAAGAAAAGCACCTTTCATAATCCCCCACAGGGTGAGGAAAATGGCTTATCACTTGTGCTCTTCACCATCTTTTTTCTTCCGCAACCCCCATACTCCCTCCCGCTCTCTCCCTTCTTCTTCTTCCCCGACTGATTTCCGACTCCAAAGCTCTGCAATTAACACCCACAGACTCAGTTTTCCTTCACTGCAATTTCAGTCCAGAACCTCTCTGCAAATACACCATGTTTCTTTGCAAGACCCAGTTGCAGAAGAAGCCCAGAACTCCAAAGATCCAGAAATTGGAAATATTCAGAGCCCAGATGGAAATTCCGGGTCTTTGTCGAAAAGCTATATCTGGGTCAATCCTAGCAGCCCCAGAGCTTCACAGCTGCGGCACAAGTCGTACAATTCCAGGTACGCTTCTTTGGTGAAAGTAGCTGAGTATTTGAACTCTTGCACTCCGATTGAAAGTGATGTTTTCGAAGCTTTAAAAGGTTTAGGGGATAATTTTCTGGAACAAGACGCTGTGGTGGTTCTGAATAACATGAACAATCCGGAAAATGCTTTGCTTGCGCTTAACTACCTTCAGCAGAGGTTGAAACCGAAGCGGGAGGTGATTTTGTATAATGTGACTTTGAAAGTGTGTAGGAAGGGTAAGGATATGGAGAGAGCAGAGAAGCTGTTCGACGAAATACTCCAGAGAGGTGTTAAACCCGATAATGTTACCTTTTCGACTATGATTAGTTGCTCTAGGATGTGTTCTTTGCCTGATAAGGCTGTGGAGTGGTTTGAGAAGATGCCCGGTTTTGGGTGTAATCCGGATGATGTTACCTATTCGGCTATGATTGACGCCTATGGACGTGCCGGTAAGGTTGAAATGGCTTTCAGTTTGTATGACCGGGCCAGGACTGAGAAGTGGCGCATTGATCCAGTGGCGTTTTCTACATTGATCAAAATTCACGGGCAATCAGCGAATTTTGATGGGTGCTTGAATGTTTATGAGGAAATGAAAGCTATAGGGGCTAAAGCCAAACTTGGTTATTTATAACACTTTGTTGGATGCTATGGGAAGAGCTAGGAGGCCTTGGCAGGCCAAGAAAATTTACCGAGAGATGATCAGCAAGGAGCTTTCACCAAATTGGGTAACCTATGCAAGTCTTTTAAGGGCCTATGGTAGGGCTCGCTACAGTGATGATGCTCTTAATGTTTATAAAGAGATGAAGGAAAAGGGACTGGAGTTAAATGTAATTCTCTATAACACCCTTTTAGTTATGTGTGCTGATGTTGGTTACACCAACAAAGCGGTTGAGATTTTTGAAGAAATGAAGAGTTCTGAAAAACTGAAGCCTGACAGTTGGACCTTTTCGTCCATGATTACCATATATTCCTGTAGCGGGAAAGTAACAGAAGCAGAAGCAACATTGAATGAGATGTTGGAAGCTGGTTTTGAGCCAAATATCTTTATTTTGACATCACTCATCCAATGCTACGGTAAGGCAAAACGCACTGATGACGTTGTCAGGATATTCAATCAACTCCTAGAATTGGGTATAACACCAGATGAGCGTTTCTGTGGTTGTCTCCTGAATGTGATGACTCAAACACCAAAGGAAGAACTTTGCAAGCTTGTGAACTGCATTGAGAGGGCTGATGAAAAACTAGGGTATGTGGTAAGACTTTTGGTGGAAAAGCAAGACAGTAGTGAAAAGTTCAAGAACGAAGCATCACAACTTTTTAACTCGATTGGTTCGGATGTAAAGAAGGCTTACTGCAATTGCCTGATTGATCTTTGTGTGAACCTCAATCTCTTGGAGAGAGCCTGTGAGCTACTAGACTTGGGGATCACACTTCAGATATACATAGGCTTACAGTCAAGGTCTCAGACCCAGTGGTCTCTGTATCTCAAGGGCCTCTCTCTTGGGGCAGCTCTGACTGCATTACATATTTGGATCAATGACCTGTCTCGGGTATTGGAATCTGGTGTGGAACTTCCGTTGTTGCTTGGAATTAATACTGGACATGGGAAACATAAGTATTCAGACAAAGGTCTGGCGAGTGTATTTGAGTCGCATTTGAAGGAATTGAATGCTCCATTCCATGAGGCCTCAGACAAGGCTGGCTGGTTTTTGACAACACAAGTTGCAGTCAAGTCATGGTTAGAATCTAGAAGTTCATCTGAGTTAGTTACTGCTTAGATGTTGGGCTGTTTAGTTTACTAAAAAAGCTCATCACACTGAAAATGTAATGTGAAACTGGTATTTGCTGCTTCTCAGTTCTCTACTTATATGTTTTTGGAATTCTCTCTAGGCGTAGAGAAGAGTTTTGTACCATTAGAATTCAATTATGAAATCTTCTTTCATTAGTCTTATAAAGTTAGTGAAGTTCTTAGAAATCTTGCATCGTACTCAGTAGTAATGCGTCTATATGTGTGATGTGATTTGAATAACATCATCGGTTAGATCATAGCTGAATGAGTTTTAAGAAATCGAATAAGTGAAAAAGTCCAGTTTCCATTTGTATGCTACGATAGTTTTGAAATTTCCTTATTGCAACATGAGAATGACAGGAGGTACAAAACAAGTGTATTGTTGTAACTTCTATTTCCATCCAAGCTATGGGAAGGGCCAATTGGCACCGCACAGACTGAAGCGACCTTAGGTGCTTACTTTTTGAGGCTTATTTCAGCTATTATAATTCTCGAGATACAGGGGATGTTATTTGCTTGTGATAGAATCATGTAGACATTTGGTCTTCTGCATCTCTTTTGGTTGAAATTGAGAGCCGAAGCTATTATATTGTGGCTAGTTGACTCAGGCTTCCTGTGTAATTCGATTCGAGGCCTCATTGACATTTATTTAACAAAGACATAAAACATATAGTTAAGTTCAATATTTTTTTTTGGAGTTGACATCGGATACTTTGAATATAAACTTCATGTTGTGGCTGTGGTGCAATGAACAATCTCCACAGACCATTGACTTTGAGGTACTTAGATAATATATCATAACTAAAGAAGCAGTGTCATGGCTTGCACGTCGAACTTCCTCCCACGTGAAAATTGATCAAAGCCACACACTATAAATTCACGAGAGCCCGAAATTCCTAATCCATAATTTGCATTTCTCTCTGCAAAGTCAAACCAAACAATGGGAAACTGCATAAATTTTATGTCCCACCCGCCCCACGAGAAGATTAAAGTAGTAATCCGTGAGGGTGGACAACACAAATTCAAATCCTCAACACCAGTCCAAGCAATCGCATCCAGCCCTCACACTGGCTACAAGCTGGCCCAACCGCATATGCCATTGGCACCCGACACCAAGCTAGACCCCGTTGAGGTTTACCATCTCGTGCCAGACCTTGCAATTCTCCTCGGAAAGGCCCTGGTTCCTTCAAAACTAGTCCGCCAAGAAGGATGCAAAGGAAAGAAGATTAAGATCGTGGTGACTAGGGAAGAGTTGAAGTTGTTGTTGAAGAGTGCGAACAAGCTTCGGTCGAAAGAAAATGGTGTTCGATTGTCAGGGAGGTTTGGGTTGGAGCCTCCAAAATGGCAGCCTTGTTTGGCCATCATTCCAGAGGTGCACCATTTTTGAATGCTAGGATTTTGGGTTTTTATCTTCCCTCTGGCGTCATGGTTTTTGTACAGTTTACAGATAGTATAACAGATTTTCCGGGCAAATGTGAACGGGAAAACTAGTTTCTTGTATGTGTTTGTTGTATTTATGTTGTTTCATACGTGCTGATGTTACAAATGCCAAGATGCCCAGTCCTATCTTATCTTGAAACTGGTGCATGGCACGTACAAAACGCTCAGTCCCACAGACCCAAAATTTGTGTTTTTGGTCATATACGTTTGTGCGGACGTAAAACTCGTTCAACCGATAAGTGAGGGTACCAAGAGTAAATATACAGATCAAACCTAAACTACTGTAGAATGCCTGAAAAAAATGTAGATATGTCATCGAACGATTCCGAGCTTGCTTTGTACAGACTCTCATTTTGCAAGTTCCATTGATAAATGGATTCAGTTTGCAATGCATAAAAGAGTTCAGACGTATCAACTTAAACTTTAAGTTGTTGGTTGAGATGGTATTGATATTAAATCAGATGCCGTCAAAGTTCCTGAATGATCAATGTCAAGTTTGTTGAACGTTTCCATCACCAGTGCAATATCTTCCTGGTTGATCTTCCCCATCTCCTTTAGCTTATATACGATAAACTCTGCCGCACTGATACATAAATGAATTCAACAAGCCAGCCGCATGAGAATTGAAATATCTTAATTATTTACAAACAATAAGATGAAGCATGGACGAGGATTGTAATTTATATTCGTACCTAACAACTTTATCATGATCAAGATCTGCTTCCTCAAGATCCGAGGGTGTTAATCTCCTCGTAAGAACCCACTTCACAAGTGATCTTTGCCTTCTTTCAGTGTATAGTTCAGCAAGGTAGAGAAAGAACTGTGCTAAACAAATGGTGCTGCTCAGTATCCAAAAAACAGCGAAAATACGACCAGCTCCCGTTGAGAAACTCTCGTCCCCATAGCCTAGTGTAGTTATAGTGGAACAAACGCAATAGAGAGCATCCGTAACTTCCAGATTCTCAACTAGACATAAGAAGACAGTACCTACTATAATAAGAATCAAAAGAAGGATTCCGACAGTAATACATTTGAACTTGACTTTTTCGGTCTCAACCTCCTTAAGAAGCTCCGGTGGCCCAAATTTATCGCGAAAATGTATAGCTCTAACCAAAAGGATTTCCTGCTTCTCTACAAGGTAATCTGCTGCCTTGCCAAGAATTATGCCAACAAGGGCCATGCCGATGAACACATAAACGCATGCAACTAGCTTTGCCAACATGCTATCTGGCACAAGGTCCCCGTAACCAACAGTGCTCATTGTGACTATACACAAGTACATGGAGTCGAGAATCGCATTCGTTTTCTTACCCTTTATCTGATGCCTCATCAGGAAAAAGCAAAATGTGCCTCCACCAATGTATGCAATCAACAACAAAAGTACTTGCGTTAGACTGAATTGTGGTTTTACATAGAGCGGACCAGAATCTACAGGACATTGAGATTCCGCTTCATTTTGTTGTACGCGGTTCTTGAATGATGGACATGGGGTGGTGTTAATGCTATAAAGGCGATTTCTTCTTCTGTGGACGACATTTGTTTCAGTATTGAGTTGAGAATGATCTTTCTTTTCAGAAAGTAAGCCTTCTTTAACATCGTCGCTAAAATCAGTAGCCATCAGATTTAAAGCATTACGTTAAGATTCATCTGCTAAAGCAAAGGACCTGCAGTAGGGAATCGAAAACGACATAATTTTTTTCCAAACCAAATTATTTAATAAGAATTGAAACACAGAAGGACAATGATCAAACAAAATGTCCGTTCAAAATTCAATTAAATTCTCATGGTTGTTAAAATCAAATGACTTTCTGCATTAGGTTGTACCCAGTGCACAAGGCTCCCGCTTTACGCAGGGTCTGGGAGAGGTGAATGTCGGCTAGCCTTACCCCCATTTATGGAAAGACTGCTCCCAAGTCTCGAACCCGAGACTTACCGCTCATGGGCGAAGACACTTGCCATCGCACTAAGTACGACCTCTAAATGACTTTCTGCATTAAAAAGGTAAAAAATTCAATGACTTGCTACCTTACCTAAAGGAAGAAAAAGGGGATTAAAAGTATCTTGGCAGCCTCAACATCTTAATCCAGTAGTTTCCTCAATCAAAGAAAAGCGGACCGATGGGATACCCTGCAGAAAGTAGAAACCGAGAAAATAAATGCATGCTGATGCTCTACATATCATACCAAATTACCAATTACCAATGCCCAAGCAAATGGAAATGCAAGGAACATTACTATTATTTTCTATTTCGGCAGGAGAGTGATAAAGAAGCGACCAAGAATCGCTCTGGTGCTTCCAACTGGGTAGATTTACACCGCTAAGCAACTTATTTGTGGCATTTGAAATCCACTTGGACGCATCGCATGTTTGACTCTCACTTTTGCACATCTCATCAAGTGCAAAAGTATATGTTCATCCCAACCTTTCCATTTCATGCGCTTAATTTCGGTCAATCTTAACCTTGCTTTAAGCCCAAGCATAGCCTTAATACATGCTCCTTCTTATGCACCCTTGTGGGAAAATATAATTTAATAAGGTGATATATAGCATAAGAAGATGTCAATTTACTTGCACTAGCTGGTTCATACTTTTCATGAGCAATGAGATTTCTAAAGAGTGATTCTCCGTTATTATAAACTCTTATAAGAATAATTCTCATCACTCAATTTTCAAAAGTTATGTTGAGAATGTCGCCTCTTCCACATTTATCTAGGACTCCTAATCGTGGGATCTCTAGCACAAAGAAAGATGATGGTTACACAAAGCTAAGATCATCTCCAACCGAAGTGTTCAAAGAGCTGAAAATAGCCCGAAAACTGTCTACAACCGAGGGTTAGGGTTTATGATTTTTTTTTTTGTCCCAGCCCATTTTTCTTTTTTCTTTTAATCCCAGCCCACCTTTTTTTTATGGACGTTTTTTTTTTAATTTCTAATGTTTTCCTACATTATTAATTCACTTATTGTTCACAATTTCATACTATCTTACCTCATTTATTTCAATTCTTCACATTCCATATTATAGCCCCTTGATCCTCGGTTGGAGATGATTTTTTGTCACAGGGCAATGTTTGGCCTATGACCATCTGGCCCCTCGATTGGAGATGGTAATAAATATGATCATGCACTATTCATTAAAATATTAATTTCTTGGAGACCCAGAGGGCTAAAACGAGTCATCTGGCCCTCCTTCGATTGGAGATGGTCTAAAAAGGTAAAGAGAGATTATTATTCACGCTACAAAAACGTCATAAAGCACTTTTTCTAAATATTTTTTACAAAATTGCCCAAAAAAGGCATTTTAACTGTTACAGAAGCCGTCAGAAAACAAATGAAGGGCTGAAGCCCGAATGCTGTCGAATTCAGAGTATGCCCAACAGTGTGGGCTAACATAACACTAGCCCATTAATAGGCCCGACCCATTTAATTTTACTTGTATCGGAGGGGAAAGACGAAAAAGGTTAAAGGACAGGGACACTCGGTCAGTCCAGTCGGATGCGGAGGAGGAAGAAGCCGAAGACGGAACAAGGGTTTTAGCACATCCTTCCCTCACTCATAGTCATTCTTTCACTGGTACGTCCCCTTCCGTCCTTGCTCTTTTATTCTATTCGATATATTTCTCAAAAATGTTATCTTTTTTGTTTTCTGGGTCTGATTTGATTTCTCCAATCTGTTATGTTAAACCCCCTTTCCGCTCTCTCTGCCATTTTGTTGCATATATTGTTTTTCTTTGCATTCTGAACATTTAGAACAACCCATTTCTTATTTCTTTCAATTTTTAATTTTGTTAAAGGGTTTGTGGTTATACTGCGAGCTAGCTTTCGTGGTCAAGAAAGATTATTAGAGTAGCTAAAGGTTGAGTCTTGGAGTGGGAGTTGATTTTGAAGTGTAAATACTAATCAATGACTTCTGTGCCATCGAAAAACATATGGATTCGGCGGCAGCAATGCCCCTGTGGGGATTGGAAATGCTATGTGACATATGAGGGAGACTCTGAAGAGGCATCATCCATAGCATCCCAATTGGTTAAGAATGATAGTACGACATCAGAGGCTATGGTTTCCCCCTATGTTGGAATGGTGTTTAAGAGTGACGATGATGCGTTTGAGTATTATGGCAATTTTGCTAGGAAAAACGGTTTCTCAATTAGGAAAGAGCGCTCTCGACTTAGCCCACAGTTGGGTATTTATAAGCGTGACTTCGTTTGTTATCGTTCGGGGTTTGCACCCATGAAGAAGAAGCCTACTGGGGAACACCACAGGGATAGGAAGTCAGTTCGGTGTGGATGCGATGCAAAAATGTATTTGTCCAAGGAGGTTGTTGATGGGTTTTCTCAATGGTTTGTCGTGCAATTCAGTAATGTCCATAACCATGAACTTTTGGAAGATGACCAAGTGCGGCTCCTTCCTGCCTATCGTAAAATCCATGAGGCGGATCAAGAGCGGATACTGTTACTTTCTAAAGCTGGGTTTCCCATACATCGTATAGTGAAGGTGTTGGAGTTGGAAAAGGGGATTCAAGGTGGACAGTTACCCTTCTTAGAGCGGGATGTTAGAAATTTTGTCCAAAACCGTAAAAAGGTTGTTCAAGAAAATGATGCTTTGCTCACTGAAAAACGGGAGAACGATACATTGGAACTTCTTGAGGCATGCAAGGGAACAAAAGAAGCAGACGAAGATTTCGTTTATGATTTTACAGTTGATGAGAATGATAAGGTTGAACACATTGCATGGTCGTATGGTGATTCAGTCCATGCATACACTATGTTTGGTGATGCAGTTTATTTTGACACTTCATATCAATCAATCACATATGGCATGCTTTTTGGAGCATGGCTTGGCATTGACAATCATGGAAGGACCATTTTCTTTGGTTGTGTTCTTTTACAAGATGAAACACCTCGTTCCTTCTCATGGGCTTTACAGGTTACCATCCAAAACATCCACTATATTGATTTTTTTATTAGCTGTGTCTTTGTATCTGTCCACTTACAATGATTTTTTCTTCTTTCATATAGACTTTTGTGCGTTTCATGAGAGGGAGATTCCCACAAACAATTCTAACTGATCTCGATCCTGGGCTTAGAGATGCAATAAGAAGTGAATTACCGGGCACTAAGCATGTCATTTCCCTTTGGAATATTCTTCCCAAGGTATCTAGCTGGTTTTCTGTTTCACTTGGACCACGCTATGTAGAATTTAAATCTGAGTTTGATGTGTTATATCGGCTGGAGAGTACAGAGGATTTTGAGCTTCAGTGGAATCAAATGATTTCAGTGTTTGGGCTTACTACTGATAAACATATTGCTTTACTTTATTCAGTCCGGGATTCCTGGGCTCAATCCTATATTAGGGGTTACTTTCTTGCTTGTATGGCAACGGCAACATATTCAAAATCTGTAGATGCATTTTTGAAAGGAGTTTTCAGTGCACAAACATGTTTGCGTAGCTTTTTCGAGCAGGTACATTGGTTGGTAACGTTTGCCTTTGGTATATGCTTATAGTTCTTCAATTGATATTGGTTTCTTATGCTTGAACGCTTGCAGGTTGGTATTTCTGCCAATTTTCAAAGTCAGGCGCATCGAGATATGCAGTATATGCATATTAAAACAAGCATTCCCATGGAGGAGCATGCGAGGAGTATTTTGACGCCATTTGCCTTCAATGCTTTGCAGCAGGAACTTGTACTCGCCATGCAATATGCAGTGTCTGAAATGGCCAATGGGTCATATCTTGTGCAGCACTTTAAGAAGATTGATGGAGAGCGTCTTGTGATATGGATACCTGAAGAGGAACAGATTCACTGTTCCTGTAAAGAGTTTGAATCTTCAGGATTGTTATGCAGACATTCTCTGCGTATATATGTGGTAAAGAACTACTTTCAGCTCCCTGACAAATACTGTTTAAACAGATGGCGGAAAGAAGGCTCTCTTGATTTTTACAATGACCACATTGCCGGGACTAGTGATGATGAATGGTTTCAAGATTATCAATGCCTTACTGAAACCTTGTTTACAGAGTCATCAATTACAAAGGAGCGTTCTGATTATGTTCGCAGGGAATTGACAACACAACTCACAAGGATTCTCAATGAGGTTAGAAACATGCCAGAATGTGGAGGAGTAGCTATGGATCTGACATTTTCCCCTACTGGCTAATTTAAAGCAGTTGATCATGTGTATTGTATTGGTAACAAATGCAACTGCAACGTGCTTTGTGGAATTGAGAGTACATTCAGAGTTAAAAAAGTTATGATCCCAAGGTAAGGCGATGGTACAATATTACTTTGCATTCTGTTTTTATTGTTTCAAGCGGGAAACTGCAACATGCTTTGTGGAATTGTGACTACATTCAGTGTTGAGAAGGGATAATCAGAAGTACCTTGAAAATAGACTTTGTAACTTGCTGATGTATTAATACGACAAGATTCACAACACACACAGGATGTGGAGAGAGGAACTTACCTAAGGTGATGTACTCTCTATATTACTTTAGCAATATCTGAATAGGGAAGCATAGTTTCTTCCTCTTAATTTGCGTGCTCTTGCCCCTTCTTTTTGGATAACTTACCAAGCCTTAGGTTTAAAATGCGCATTTGAATCTCATTATGGTGGGTGCCTGAAGTGTGCGACCAAGCTATTTGCTTGTACTAATATCTTGCGGTAGATAGTACTGGAACTGATGGCATGCCACATATGTTTGGTGATTGCCACCAACATCTTGTCCTCGTCTTGCAGTAAAGGAGATCCCCCGTATTTGGTTACCGACCAGCTCCACACTGATCACACCTCCAATACAGGGAATCCCTTTCTTGTGAGAGATTGCACGAATGATGTGGGCGGACATTCTTATCCATAACTTGCCCCATCTAGTTCTAGATCTTTCCCTTCGTTCATAAGTGATGATTGTAAATTTAGCAGACATATTCTATTTTTCTTTGACAAATAAGATAGTAAGTGTTGGGAATTACTTATCCCTTGGTCTATTAAACCATCTCCAATGGTTGGGCTATAGCCCATAAAATTTAGCTTTTAACCCAGAAACGGCTTTTCTGCTTCAACCGTTCTAACTTAAAATTTTAGTATGAGATTATTAAAGAATGAACTTAGGCTTTTTTTTTTGTTAAATTTAAAAAATAAATAAATAAATATGTAGACTATCGTAAATTAATTTTATGAACATTTTAATCTAAAAAAATTTAAATTCTGATAAATATTGAAAAATTTAAATTCTGATTTCTGGGCTAAATTTCTGGGGGAATCTGGCATTGGTTTAGCATTTAGCATTTAGCCCAAATTTTCCCCTTGAGTTGGAGTGGGTTTGGGGGGGAATTTTGGGAGGTAATTTAACTTTTAGCCCACCATTGGAGTTGGTCTTGATGAACTCTCTCTCCAGGATTGTGAAAATGTTCCAGTAGAATTATTCTTGTTATTGATTTGACTCATATTTCCCAATTGGGGAAATAGTATCTCTCTTTAAAAAAACATATTTTTTTTATGAAGGTAATTAGGTAATAATTCATTGAATTGTCACGATGACGCCAACCAATTTCATCGATCAACATTTGGACAGGGGGCCCTACGTACAGTAGACTACCCTACAGGGAAAGACAAGGCAAAGAGGAGAGATCGAGAGAGTCCAGAGTTTCGGTGATATTAGTAATCTTAACAGTGTATATAGAGAGCAAGAATGAAAGTGAAAGCTGCATATTGGATTATTTGTAGCCACAAAAGTTGAAGCGCATCGAATGGTCGGTTTCTCACACTCCACAAAACTAGTAGATGACAAAAAGGCAAAAACCAATTTGACATGAAATGGAAAAACAGTGATGTGATGGTCCTCCAATCCATTGATTAATGTCCTAAATTTGCCTAATTGTCAAATAATATCTGATTTTCATTTCACTGTTAGTGACAGAGGAGTAGGTAAGCTTAATTAATTAATTAATTAGTCCATTAGTGGATTCGTTCCGTGTACGTGGCTAGTGCTGGTGTTTAGAGTGGATTAACTTGTTTAAACAATGCAGTCATACTATTGAATCGGGATCATTTTGTGAAGATCTTATAGATCTGTGAATCCTATTCGTTCATCGTACACCGTACTATAAGAAACTATTTTAAATATTTTTATTTAAAATTAAACACAAACATTAATTAATAAAAACTGATCACATAAGGTACAATGAACAAACATGATTCACGAATTTTTACGATCCTTACCAAAAAATTCGGAGAGGATCCCGTTGGCATACTATTGTTTAATATAGTTTTAGTTTATGGTGGAATATTCTGGTACTTCATTGTAAGCAACTTAATTAAATCCCTTTGAAATTGAGCAGTGATAGCACGAATTGCACTTGATGTACCAGGAATGTCGTTAGTGTCGAATTTTTTTGCTATAAAAACTTGAGCCTAACGTACTCTGATACATCATATTACTCATCATACATGAATACGAGGAAAGAGATTTGAACTTAAAAGCTAAGTTAACTTGGTACAGGCTTATAAGACTCATAATTAATTAACAAGAAAATAATATATACGATGGAAATAACAACATAATAAGGGAGGTTCTAGTGCTATCTAGTCTAGCTACAATAGTAGTGGAGACATACTGATGATGATGATGATGATGATGATGATACAATCAGTTTACAAACTAGAGAAAACATGCCTCACAGATGCAGCTTAAGCTTTTGGACAAAAATCTAAGATCCCCTTAATTAAGCGGCAATAATGGGTTGGCGTTGGGCTTCAATCCTGATTTCCTCCTTCATTTTTCTTATGAACTCTTCGATTTTCTTGTTCAATTCATCTGTACTGCTCGTTAAGTCGTACTGATCATCTCCAACGTCAGAATTTGTTGCTAGCTCTTGCGTTTCCGTTTCTTCTTCTCCTTGCTTCATCAAAGACTCACTCACTTCTTCTTCTTCTTCTTCTTCTTCTTCAACGAAAGCTTCAGGCTGCATTTCTTCATGGTTCTCTGTATATAAAGAACCATTTTGTTGTTTTTCTAGATCTTGTAGTTGTCCAACTTCTTCTTCTGCTTCTTCTGAAGTCAACGTTGGTTCTTCTTCTCCTTCGTCAGCCACATAAGCGATGCCATCCTCATCGGATTCATCATTGCAACTGCAACAGCAAGAATTAGTCGAAGTTTTTGCAAGAAAAGCAAGGATTCCATTACAAATAAGAAACATGTACTTCCTCTCAAGGGTGTGGGTAAAGATTGACAAAAGCAACGTGGAGAAATAGGCGTTGAACTGATTGAAGGGATCGGGAAGTACACAAAAACCTGATGATGTTACAAAAAGAAACAAGGACAACAAAGACACTGAGACTACAAACTTCAAAGTCCTCGTCATAAACAACTTGGCGTAGTACTTATTGTCGATGAATTTGTCAAAAGCTTGGAGCTTCTGATCCTCACTACTTTGATGATCCATATGTATGTGTGATTGCTTACAAATATTGTGAGTGACGAAGCTAGGGTTACAAGGGAATGAATGGCCTTGGTTTTTGTGTGTTTCAGAATTAGGTTGTTCAAGTAATTTGAGCTGCTTTGTTGAGCGAGCATCAAGTATCGCACTCTCTATTTGCTACTTATAGCAGTCCTAAAACTTGCTACAGTTCATCGGCTCTGAGTTAATTTACAAAAATGGCCTTAGTTAAAATGCATGCAAGGGAAAAATGGGGAACCCAAATCAATCAAAATCAAAATACCCTTTGCCCTGCAGCTGCAGGAAACCCTTCTGAAAAGTGGAAACATCAAACTTAAAGAAGGAAGATATTCACCTTAATTAAAGTAGTTCTCTGAAGTTTCTAGCTGCCACACGTGCTACTCCTGTAAAGGACCCAAATAAAAGCTAAAAATTTGATAACCACTAACATTTTACGCAGGTGTATATATATCATGTCAGACTGATTGCCATGATATAACGTGTCCATATCCATATGCATGATGCATATGATGCATATGATGCATGAGGGTAAACAAATGCTTATTATTGTAGAACATTTTATAAAATTAGGAGAGATCGTATAATTAAGAACAGTAGCAGCGGCACTGCACAAGGTTGCCAGTACATATAACTATATAAGAGATGTACTTTTTTAAGCAAAAAATAAATAAAACCATTATTTTCATAAACTGCGATCCTACTCTTTCTGTTATCTGCTCTCAAAAGAAAATAAAGGAAAATAAAAACAAGCTATAATTTGAGGGATCATCACTGATTTTGTGAGATAAGTTGATGATTTAAGAAAAGCAAGGTATACCAAATGGTTTAAATTTGAAAATTGACTCAAGAGTGCCTTATCTTATGAATTTACCTTATCAAATTTCAGTATGCTAATGGTTTCTAATTTTAAGTTGAGGAATGACAATTGAGGAGAATATTACACATTATCATATTCCTTCCCCCTTTCTAGTCTCCTTCTTTTGTTTTCATTCTCGGTTTGTCCTTGATTTTATCTCAGTTTTTCTTGAGACGAGTCTCAAATATCCACTGAGCTTGTCTCATATTTGGGCTTCATGCCCCTTATCCGGCCTTTTCCACCTGCTTTTACTGTTTTCTGTCTTTTAATTTTCCTTTCTCCCTCCTATCTAGCTGTGATACTTCATCCCCGTCCCACCATGTGCTCGGATTGGTGAGCTCTGATCAGAAATTGGATATCAGATCCACTTCCCTCCCTCACTTCCCCTCCCCCAACTGACATGCCGATCTCAATGAAGCCAAGTGTTAATATTTTACATACCATTTAGCTTTACTCTCTACCCATATGTGTCTGTATATATTTGCAGGGGTTCGTGAATGGGACTTACATGTGGGGTCTACTTTCTCAGTTTGGAGTTTGGCTTCTCTGAGGATGTGACGGCAGCTGCAGTGTGATCTTTACTGCTGGAGATTAGGGTTTTTTATTGGTGTGGTGGAAGACCAAATTTTATGCACCTAAAATTAGTGTGGTCTCTTTGTGACCCAATAAGTAATTTACATGTATTTATTATCTTAATTTTTCTAAAATTTGTTTTCATAAATTTAATATGTGTCATATATTTATTGGAGGCACAAAGAGATCACATTTATTTTAGATGCAGAAGATGTGGTGGACCTTCAGATTCATTTCTGACCCCTGCACAGTCTCCATGTGTTAGAATCTGATGGACATGTCCAGAACTGTCCAGAACTCCTATGGGTCGAGACCTTTCATTAATCTTTGACCAAAGGAGGCCCAGACAATGCTCATTCATTGGCCCAATATAATAAAATACCACACCCTTCATCCGTTTCATCTGTAGTTTGCTGCTGATCAACTCATCATGGCACAGCACAAGGCTACCCTATAGCTACATATATATTAAATATTCTGTTCAAACTTAATCGAACATATTACTTGGTTTTTAATTATAGGCTCGTTATCTGGCCTTCACGTGCAAGGATCGATGAACTACTGTTCGAAGTTTGACATGGATATTGTAGTTGGGCTATGAAATGTTTGTTTGTTAAGTAGTGCCTCTACGTTATCGATAGTATGTTGATATTGTCTAGCCAACTACTTAAAACAACACATATATCATTCACGCATCTTGAACAATATCTTCTATAATGTTTTAATTCCGTTGTTCCAAACAAAATGTACACTAACACGTTATTGATGCATTTTTAACAACGTCAATATATTATCCCTGCTCCCTCCCACTCCTTAATAAAAAATAAACGTTCTGGATAGAGATTTCTTGAGAAAATTGAGTCGAAAAGATAGCAAAATGCCACCAATTACTAGTTGACAAACTTGGATAAGATTTAATAGTACTTTGGAACAAGATAATTAAGGAAGAATTTAACTTTAGACTGTTCCCAATTTGCTTCTACGTGTATACAAAGTGTAACATATAGAGGTAATTAAACTTCCTAGCTATAGATGACATGATGATCATCAAAAAGTAGTAATCTCTTTGCTTAATTGGCCCTTACTTACATGGAAGGAATCCATGGACATGGATTGATATATCCATAACCATAACTAAAATCTGAGACATCAACCATGGCATAAAGCACTTGGGAGAAGCTGAAGATACCGCCCCCTAATATTACCAAAACGAGAATTGCAGAGATAGGGTTCTTCAACAATTCGTACAGCAGCACGAAGGTCGCATACAGAGCACCTGTACTCACCGTGAGAGCATACAGTCCATATCTCCTTACATTGTCCCAAAACTCTTCCATCAGCGGCCCTTTGGGGCCCAATACCATCGCCTTCTGATCGTCCATCGCCATCAGTGCCGCTGCAACTCCCACGGAAACAGCTCCCATTACCCAAAACCTTGACAAGTTGTTTCCGGTGGAGTTTCTTGGGGTGGAAGTATCGTTGACGGACTCTTGCCGGACAAGCGTTACATTACATAACTTGGATTTTGTAGCGGATGCTCGTGTTGGTAGAGGAATACTGTTTGTGGCTTCGGAAGGGAGAGATGATAATATGGTTGGAGGTTGAGGGTGTTTTGGTAGAGGGAGATGGGGATGAGAAATGAGTTAGGGTTTGAGGATGGACATGCAGGATACTTGTGGGGTATTATTTTAGGAGGTGGAATTGGGAGCTGAGTGTAGACATGTTCATTTTTTGGGAGCTTTGAAGCATCTCGTAGCTTCCAAGTCCTAAGCTATACAGTATATCCACTTCTCTATGATCCTTTTTAGATTCCAAGTTTGTGGACATGGCTTTTACAAAAGATAACTTTGACAAGAAGAGGTGGAATATTCAATAGCCTGTTGGGTCCCTCAAGCCCTCACCAAAACAAATTTTGATCAATCATTCTTTTAACCTCTGTAATTTTTTTTAACAGTTATAAATTTATGGAGTTTGATGGAGTTTTAATGATTTTTTTTTTAACTTGTTACGAATTTTTTAAGCCAATTTCATTCAAAATCTCAAGAAAAAATCCACAATTTGTTAAAACCTAAAAATATAATGTGAAATCACTCCAATTTCACCCACATCATTCATCTTTTAAAATCATTCAAAATTGAATCTTGATTGAATATATTAATTTTAGATACAGGAGTTATAATTTCTTAATTTTAGTTTTTCACTCTTTAAAAAAAAACCAAAAACTTCTCTCAATTTCGCTTCCTCTCTTCCTTGAGTATTTCAATTGTATATAAATGTTAATAATAATTGCAAATTCGTTATCTTTTGACCTGTATATGCATTATCATTTATTTAAACCCTAAACTCTAAACTCTAGACTTGTATATACATTATCGTTACCCTTAATTCATACCCGTATTCTAATAACCCCAAACTCTAAACTTGTATATACATTATCGTTATCCTCGATTTATACCCGCATTCCAATCAAGAGAACTCTTGCGCTAAGTTAGAACAATACCTGAATTATAACCTTAATTGCATTTCATGGATGAATCCTAAATATTTTACGAAAATTAAAAGTATTCTTCGTCAGCTTAAATCACTTGCCTAAGTCAATGGTAGTCGTAGATGACGTGGAGCGTACTAGCTACCACGTGTCGAAAGAAGACCGCAAGTTAAACACGCAAATCCCACTATTCCCACTCTACCCCTCTCTCCCTGTTTGGCTCCTCCCATTTCCCCCTCACCGGATGTCATGGGCTGCCTTGGTCTCCAAGCTCTGCAAACCCCTGACTCATGCCGTGCCGCTGCCGTCCCGCTTTCTCTCCCTCTCTAAACATTAGGTCACTCCCTTCCTCCTCTTAACCTCCATAACCTTCTTTCCCAATCTCTCCTTCCTCCTTCCCTCTCTATCTCTCCTCCGTGCCCTTCTCACCAAAGCTCACTCCTTTTCTGCTCTGCTTTCAAGTTTCAGGCCACTGAAAAACCCCACCTTTTGTTTGTTTCTCGATTTTCCGCTTTTTGGGGTTTCTTCGTCGTCCTCGCCGTCAATGGCATTTCAATCTCCTGTGTCGAAAGCCGCCGCCATTGAAACCAGCTGAGAGTGACAGACCCAGTTCGTCTTTTTGAGTTTGGTCTAGGTTTTACAGCAACCCTAGCTCTCTCTCTCTTCATTTCCAGTTTTGGGCAGTTTTTTTCTTTCTTTCTTTTGGAGGCTGTTTGGCTCCTGGAACTTCCGCCCCTTGAGTATACTAGCAACGGTAGCTTTTTTATTTATTTATTTAACATTTTTATGAAATTTATTGTGCATTTTCTTCATTGGGTTGGTTATTTGAGTACCAAAACGCTTATTTCTTGTTAAGTTTTGATTTTTCAGGTAATGTGATAAAAGGGGGCTTCTTGTTCTGTGAGTTTGGGGCTCTCTAGACAATAGAGATGATGACGAAAACTCATAGTTTTGTGTCATGGGAGGAGCACACTCTGTGTCAAGAGCGCGGTAGCCGTGTGGTCCATTACTACTTGAAGGAGGCATCCGGGGAATTAGTGCTCGCTGTTATAGGGACTGAGAGGAGTATAAGGCACATGCTGTATGTTCTTTCAGATGAGTTCGTGAAGACTTACAAGTCCAAGGGATTCATTAATGTATGTACCAAATGGAGAGCAAGAAGAGAAGTTGTAGAATGGCTTACTTCCTTGGTCTCGAGGCGTTGCTGGTCGGAGGTTTCAGGTATGTTATGCTATCTATTGCACTTTTTCAGGTTCCTTTTATGGAACTTTTTGAGTGGCATTGACTGAGTATGATGAATAATATCGTCCTATGTTGTGATCTGTGAGTGGAATTAAACTTTTGAATACAGGTTATCATAAGCATTGCCTCAATATACTGTTTAGATTAGAATTTCAATACGGAAGAAGAGTAGCCCTTGACGTACCATGTTTAGAATAACAAATTTCATATACATGGTTATACATTACTAAACCTTATGAAAAGGTCAAATTGGAGATATTTGTGAGATTGAATTGTGTCATCTTTTTGTTGCATTGCTGTAAATTTCTCAGGGCAAGCAGTAGCAGGTCTCTCCAACATTGCATCTTTTATCTTATTTAGAATCTTGAGTTTTCAATTTTGTAAACTGATTATCATAATATTTGGGACCGCAAATTGAGATGATATTTGTCTAAGATCCTCCCCTAGAATTGCAATTTTGAAAGAAGACACGGTTCCATTTATACTAACATAGGAGGTTTTGAAAGTAATGAAACTATGTTCTTTAATTTGTACGTTGGATTCTGTAGTGTAAGTGAGCATGCATGTGCATGAGCGTGCGTATGTGTGCTTTGTATGTGAAATATAGAGTAGAATGATTTTATTTCTGAACATTTAAACATGTAGACGGTGAATTCTTATGTTAATGATGTGCGAGGTTTTCAAACTTTTTAAATATATGGAGTTGTTCTAATGAATAAATAATTTATGAGTTACGGATAATTTGTTCTTTTATGTATGATAAAGAGTTATATTGCCTTTGCCTTAGAGGGGCATTTCATTTTCTAATTGGGTGTGGCGTAGTGGGGGACTTACTTGAACCTGCCTTTGAATTCTGTTAGTAACCTATTTTAGCGTATCAAAGCATTGTGTTTTGCTGGTGCAGTTTTTCCTTAGGATGTAGTTCTATGCTTATGTTCTTTCCATAGAACGGATAGCTAGAGTATCAAAAGAAACTTATTTTTTGAGATAACAGTGATAATATGTAAGGGTATTTCTGTCCCCAACAGATGTTTATAACATGATGACTTTATATATGGCAAAAGACATTTCCAATTTTATATATAGCATATATTTTGTCTTGGCTCTGGCGAGGTAATTTCTTTTACATTATTTATATATTTGGGGGTCCAGAGGCATGCTTGAACCTGTCTTTGAATTTCTTACTATGGCCTGTTCAAGAATACCACAGTATTGTGTTTTGTAACTGATAAGGTTTTCTTTGGGAATGTAATTCTAAGCTCATGCTTCTCCATATGGTATAGTTGATAGTTCTGGAACCAAGTAAACCATTCTTAATCAAATCAAAGTAAGTTTTTCATTAGGAATGCAATGTAATCAGAAGATATCTGGGCTGATACATAATTCCTTTTCTATTAGTTGACAATTATTTGCATTAGAGAAATTTTACCTTCTTTTACCTTTCAAATATTTTCTGTTATGAGAAGGGAGGGAGTATTCCGGCCACCTTTCTTTTAAAAATGAAAATTATTTTGGATTAGGAATCCGAAAAAAAGTCAGTAACTTAAGTCTATACGTTAGTGATTTATTGTTAGAGGAGATTGCCTACATTAATTTGGTTTCTTTTGATAAACCGAAATCCAATTTTTTGTAAAGAAATATGTAAAGCCAATTATATTTCAGCATCTTTCCAAAAAGGAGAGGCTGGCTCTATGTGTCTACTACCGTCATTCTTTATAAGCTCTTTCTGCCAGCTTGTTCTCATGTCACGTTAAACATCCTGGCCTTCTACTTCTTCAAACTTCACAAATCCACTGCACCTAAGGAAGCGATTGAGAAAGAGAGAGAGAGAGAGAGAGAGAGGGAGAGCTAGTATGAGTTCATCAACTGGATTTTCAACCTCAAATGATAGAATGGGTATCCGACCTTAAATTATGCCTATTAATTTCTTTTTCTTAGTGTTTTGTACCATCTTCCGTGTTTATTACATGTTCACATTTT
This sequence comes from Malus baccata, assembly GCA_006547085.1. NCBI lineage: Eukaryota > Viridiplantae > Streptophyta > Magnoliopsida > Rosales > Rosaceae > Malus > Malus baccata. The sequence continues at coordinate 248,522 of VIEB01000175.1, read as the reverse complement.
GGAACCACGATTTGATTGCTCGCTGAACAAGGGGGGGGGGGGGGGGGGGGGGTATGGATGGTGAATCATAAAATCCTAATTTCGTGAGCTTTTCTTTCTCACCTCTGAAATTTGGGAAGATTTTAGTTCCTGTAAGTAGTCTATTTGTTCACACCCCTAGGAATTCAGAATCTGGCTATGGAGTCCTTGCTTCTGTTCAATGTAGACGATGTACCGAGTGTAATGTATCATACAGCATGGTAAGTGGGTAGCAATGGACATGCATATTTGATTTGAACTTTTCCTGTTTTGAGTAATATCTGAAATTGTTGATTTGAGAAATGGCACACCTTTTCATTCCATTCAGCCTCTGTTATTGTAAGAAAGTTTTCATCTAAAGCCATAACGTTAAATGGAAGCATTAAGTTATTTGGACATTAATAGGTTTGAATATTGATTTATCATATTTTGGGTTTTCTAAGGCTTTTTTGTGGTTACAGGGTTTTGTAAGGTTTAATCAATTAATATTGTGAAATCAACATTTCGTTCACCTTATTCATTGATCATTAAATAAAGTTCAGAAAGCTGGCTGCTTGTGTACCTTTCTTTCTCATCCATTTTTGTGCTGACTAGTCAAGATTGGAAAGCATACCATGGTGCTATTTTGTCACTTGTTGATAAGCATTTTTTTAACTGCTGAGTTTTCAAATCCCCAAAATCAGTTCTTGCATTATGCCTCTATATTCATGTATGGTCTTTTGTCACGTTTTACTCTACTAATGCTCATTTGACTTTGAAGTATAATTTAAAGCAAACCTACTCATCCTATAACAGATTCACCAACAGATGAAACAACACAACCATTGCCAATTACTGGACTCGGTGCTCGCCAAACTTATATGCCTGATCAGATGGTATTCACATACAGTTATTTGCTAAGTCTGGATTTTGGGTTCATAGATATATTTTACTAAGTTCTCTCTTTCTTTTCATAGGTTCCAAGGAAATTGAAAGTTCACAATTCAGACATTGAATGGTCTGGTATTGCCTGGATTTGTGCCAAACAGCTCAAGCATTACCCTGCATTTCACAGGAATGGAGCTACCATTTCTGTAAGTATCAAATGATTTACTTCTTTTGTTGTACGACTTATAATTTCTACATTAGTGGTACTCTTTCTTTCCTTAAGTAGCATCTTTTTAATTTGCATTGATAAGCTGTGTAATGTTTATTTTGTGACCCTGATTTTCAGGTCCATTCCTTTGTCTTTATATTGGCTTTGGAAGAAGAAAGCCACTACCTAGGTTACGTGGAAGACATGTATGAAGACAAGAAAAGGCAGAAAAAGGTTAAAGTGCGTTGGTTTCACCACACTTGGGAAGTCACGGGTGTAATCCCTGATCTGAATCCACACCCCAGAGAAGTTTTTATCACACCTTATGTTCAGGTGATCAATGCTGAGTGTGTTGGTGGTCCTGCAACAGTTCTGACTCCTAAGCACTACGAAAAATGCTTAGCTGTTGTAGCTCATAAATCTTCCTCTGGAATCCTTATGTGCTTTCGGCAACTTGGGGACTACAAGGTTAAGCCCTTCAGTCTTGCTAAATTGCGGGGGTATTCTAATCAAGCAATTCTGTCTTCTCTAGATGTCTACATCTCCAAGCAAAAAGCCAAAGCGAAGTACCATAAATTATGTGATGAAGATGAGGTAGAGTTAGCACCTGATGATCCTCTGAGGATGAGCCTTAAGAGAAACAGAACCAGCAAGGCGAATCAGGGACATTGTGGTGTTAAAAATTTGGTCACTGGGAATCATTTACCAAATTGCGTTCCAACATACCCAAAGTTGAAATTAAAATTATCAACGAAAACCATGGGAGTTAAGATTGCTGGATCGAAGCCCATACGCCCAGTTTCTTTTAAGGTTGGTGAAAAGATGGAGTTGCTCTGTCAGGATAGTGGCATACGAGGATGTTGGTTTAGGTGTCAGGTCTTGCAGACATCTCAAAAGCTTCTCAAAGTTCAATATGATGATTTGCAAGATGTGGATGGATCTGGCAATCTGGAGGTATGCAGTCTTCTAGAGATCTTTGTTTTGAATTCTTTTCTGGCTAATATTAGAACGAAGGGAGCATGAGAAAACATTGTTTTAATATTACTATATAGCAGTTGACCCACTTAGTGGGATAAGGCTTTGTTGTTGTAAATATTACTATATAGCTTGGTTGCTATTCGTCTATTCATGATTTGAGTGCATGATCTCCATGAGTCAAACTAATATAAAACAGATTGCCTATAAGTCTGTGTTCTAGTATGCGCATTTGCAAGAAATGTTTTTTTTTTTTTTCATCTTTTTGGTAGAGGTCGCACTTGGTGCGATGGCAAGTGTCTTCGCCCATGAGCGGTAGGTCTCGGGTTCGAGACTTGGGAGCAGCCTCTCCATAAAATGGGGGTAAGGCTAGCCGACATTCACCTCTCCCAGACCCTGCGTAAAGCGGGAGCCTTGTGCACTGGGTACGACCTTTTCATCTTTTTGGTAATTGGCTTGTTTGTGTAAACTAATCGCTGAATGAATTTAGATATTCACATGTTTTTTAATGTGTAGGAATGGGTCCCTGCCTTTAAAGTTGCTGCTCCTGATAAATTAGGCATGAGATACTCAGGCCGCCTGACAATCCGACCCTGTCGTCTCAATGATTCTACAGAGGTTTGTTTTGAGGTTGGAGTAGCAGTTGATGCGTGGTGGTGTGATGGCTGGTGGGAAGGTGTTGTTACTGGAGTTAACATTTCTGGGACTGATAGTATACAAGTCTACTTCCCTGGTATGCTCTCAGATGGAAAGCTGCTTTTATTTGATTCAAATTATGTTTTTTACCTTTCACAGAGTGCTTTGTTTAATTGACTTGAACTTATTGAAGCTGGTAAAATGTTTTATCTGGTTTTCCGATCAGTTATTGGGGTGAGTGATGTTTCTTTCAATGTATCCTAGGTGAGAAGAAGCTTATGAGTTTCCCGAGAAAGGATGTTAGGGCTTCCAGAGACTGGGTTGAGAACAGATGGGTTGATGTGAAGGCAAAGCCTGATGTATTCTCATACGTATCTGAAAATATCAGTTCTAGCACGAAGCTCTTATCAGTCTCTTCTAGCTCTATGGCAAAAGCTTCTTCTAAACTTGAAGCTGTTGAAGAGAAACAGGAATCACCAGATTTAGCCCCACTGGATGAGGAGTTGGGAAAGGTGACGAGAATGAATGTGCGGAAGTGGCCTTGTACCAGTAATGAAGACGAGATTAACAATTCAAGCGATGACATTGGCGGTGATGATTGTGCTTGCAACAAAACTGAGAAATGTGAAACACTAGAAGCCACGGAAGTGGCTGCACATGGCTGAGGTCGAGAATTTTGACCTTGCTGATAGGATATTGGAAGGTTTAGGTACATGGTTCTTGTAGATAAGACGAACCGTCGGCGCAGGGGAAAAAGGGAAAAGAACTATCAAGCTTCTAACATCATGAGAATTGGAAGCTGTACAGCTTTATATCTGATAGATTCAAGTTTTTTTTTGGTTATGAACAAGTGCTCCATGTAAATGTGATCCAATGGTGAGCAGGTGTTGGGCTATTAACTCGCAGGAGTAATTGGTGTGTGCTTTTGCACACATGCCTTGTGTAGCAACTTCTGAAAATTTCCCTATATATGTATCTTAATAGTATCTTCTGAGTCATAGTTTTCTGTCTTCGGAACTAATTGTAAAGCTTATAAAGATTAAGACATCTTTAACTTAATTAGATGCACTTAACTTTTAATCGTTAGATCTTTCACACAACCGCTATGTTCTATGTTTGTAACCTTTCGTAACATGATAACAAACATAGCTGTTAATCATTTGATCTTTCACCCGACCGCTATGTTCTATGTTTGTAACCTTTTGTTACATGATTACGAACATAGCAGACAAGTGAAAGATCACATGACCAGTAAGTACAATAAGGAAAGCAGAGACTGCCAATCTTTCATATTTTACTGTTAAGCTAGTGGAACAGGGTAGTTGAGAAAATCGGGAAATTAAGAAAAGAGGTATAGCAGAAGCATTTGCAAATTTGTTATTTCTCTGGAACAAAATTGATGCATATGAAAATAATTTACAACAAAAACAACACCAGGCCTGCAACAGCGTCAACCATCAAGGCTGAGCGATGCCCTTTTTCACGAGCATGTCATAAACCCTGTCGATCTTATTAGGTTCAATCTTGAATAGTTGATGGACATCTGATCTTTTACTGACTCTGCCACTGAAGATTTCAATTGATATAACTTCTTGCATCTTAAGGAAAACGGGTGGTGGCAATCTAATCTCGCTGCAGAGATGTTTCTCCTGCCATGGGGCAAAAAATGTAGATTGTTTCAGAAAAAGGCTTTGAACAAACATAACGAGTACAAAAGAACACACTCAATCAATATTAGGAGCGCGCGGCAGTTAGTTGTGCTTGCTTGTTGACAAACTAATGAGTTGGTAAACAAATACTTACAGCTTCAGACAGTAGATCTGATCGATAAAATCCCACTGTATCCAAATCGCTGGCAGAGCCTGAAGTGGCCTGTCCAGCTGGCCTCGAATTTGAGTCCTTGCCAATGCCAACAGACTCCAAGGACATGAACAAATTTGGACCTCCCTGACTGCTTGGACCAACTTGCCCACTTTCCTTTGCTCTGCGAGCATTTTCTTCGGCTTCCCTTCTTCGTTTCTGTAAAAGATATCTATCTGCATCCGCTGATGTACGGCAACCAGCAGCTCTGGCTTCCTGCAAGATTATATTACAAGATTCGTGAGAAAGGACTTAATAAAGCCGTACCAATGTGTTTTTGCGCGTCTGCTACAAAACAAGTGCTTATAGATTTAGTAGTGAAAGGAAAGATATGGCTCTTGTCCATGAAAATGGACAATACATTCCAATTGGTAACTGAAAATGGATTAATATCCAAGAGCAGTTTCGTCTCTGCCAAGTATCATACCTTAAGTTCTTGAATTCTTTTCAAAGTGCGATGCTCCGAAATAACTGTCCGAAGTAATTCGTCATGCTCTTCCTTGGAATGGAAACACATGAAGACATCATAGCGTCGGCATATAGCCCTTTCTTCAGGCGATAGGTCCTTCTCAAAAGGATTAGGATATAATAAATTTCTTTCTAGTATGAAATCCTTTCTACGCTTCCTCTCATCAAGTCTGCAAACAAATTATCCCCGTGAAGGTAAAAACATCAACAGCTTTACGTAATAATTGCTGCGTCAAATCTCAACTTCAAGCAACGGGTCATGTTATGTTGCAGAGTAAACTCAACTTCTACTCAATGTACATCAAAAATACAAAAAGCAGTTGAGCCAAAAATAACACACACAACAGAAATCCTCATCGATTGCATTAATGATTAAATTTCATATTCTTTTTTTCAATTATTGCTAGCTTGTCCTGCGTTATGGTACGTCAAGTTCTAGAAATAAATGGATGCACCAAAATCAACTTAGCAAGTGACTACCTCTTTGCGTAGATTCGCAACACTTTTAACTTCAGCTCACGCTCATCATTAGTGTCAGCATCCTTAAACTCCATGTCAGCCAATAGCTGCTCAGAATCGTTATCGTATTCAGTATCGAACTCCTGCCTTTTGGCATTATAGCCACTCGACTCAACTAAAGAAGGATCCTTACTCCCCAAAGTACTTGGGTTCTTTCCTTTCCTTTCTGCTTGAGGATCTGCCAGAAATAATAGAAACAAGTAAGATTCAGTAATTCATCACTACCATATAAAATTATGTACCCCGCACCAATACTTTTAACTTAATAATCACATACAGATAGAAGATGAGTAGACGTTAGCGATACACAAGAGAAATTATTCTTGTGTCACATGATTCCATCTTAGAGAACATCAGTCATGTGATTTACCTGAGAATAAACGCTCACACATGCAAAAAGACAAGAGTACAACCATCATTTCTTAGCCTTAGTGTATAAACTTGTTTCAAATTATGTTAGGGCATATAACCAATTTATTAGTGGAAACTTTGTATCACCTTCCAGTTTAATGACACTGGGACCATCTTTAACCTGGGCCATGTTGGATGGTTTCTTGTTACCAGCTGCTGCTGCAACATTTGCACCACTAGAGCGAAGTCCAGATTCTACATCTGAATAACAGGAAAGCAAGGAATAAACCTGAGATCCGTCCAAGGTCATCTTTATTTGATAAATCGTTAACAGGGAGTCAAGGATAGATCTTATCTGACCAGAGTTGATGCTAGACATTAAATGGCCAGAAGGGCCGCCTTTGTGCGTATCTTCCACTCTGAATAAATTAAGAAAACTCCCATTAAAAATGTATCATGTGTACTAATAGTCTAATATCATGAATCTATTGGGATGATGACCATACTTGGTTCTTGAAGGAGAAAATGGAGATTCCTCCTTCACATTATGATCCCCCAGCGTAGGAAATCCTATAACAGTCACAGGTATTTGATAATAAGAAAAACTAACACCAACCATAAAATGAAAAAAATATAAAACCAAAACAACCAGAAGGCACACATAAACTACAAAGTATGTACCTCCTAATTCACCAGAATTTAAATGTTTTTTCTTATTTTAGTAGAAGAGAAATATATAAAAGCCGAATGCGGGAAATTCAACTAATCTGTGTCTTCCATGAGATTTATCATTAAATGTGAGGACCATTTGCGTACATCAGCCATCCTATATGCATAAATCCAGCAATACGAAAACAATTTTTTAACGAACATGCTACCAGTTCAGAATGGAAGGAATCAAAAATACCAAAACATAGAGAAGAAGTAATCATCACTAACCTTTCTTGTCCTCGCCATGCCCTTTAGCCATAGCAAGAAGCTCCTTTCTATTTTTTCCAACTACATGAGACATGTCCTTGAACAAATATATTCCACAACTTGATTACTTTTGTGACAAGTTAAAACTCAAAAGAGAACTGACTTGTTTAAAATTTCATTATACCGGAAGAGGAAAGTACGGTGAGTTCAAATAAACATTTGTGTAGTGTTCTATACATTGCTCTTTACTCTTCGTCCCAACATGCTCCGCAACTTCAGCCCAGTTCCCCAATCCATACATTTCAGTTGCCTACAATAAGGAATGTAAACAACAAAGACTGAAATTAGATACAAGTCAAATAGAAAAGGATCTCTAGCAACTTCATTTGAAGGATTAAAAACAAATCAAAATACCTCCAGAAGCAGTATTTCATCATCTGCATTCCAGTCTGGACAAATAAGTGGGAAAGATAAATTATCCTGTTGAAAGGGAAATGCAAATGTAAGCGTAAGTGCAGCGAGGGATACATTTCATTGTCACTATTACTTGCATCATAACTGGATAAAAACTAGACTAACAACCCTGTTGTGAGAAAAATTAAATATATAATGAAATAAGTTAAAAAATAAACGCCTGACTGGACATTGTTTTTACCATTAGAAAAGCATTTTACAAACAGAGTTTCAGTTACATATAAGAACATAAAGAGTAAGTCAAAAGATAAGAGTCTTAGATGACAATATTCCTCTCAATTTCTCAACTTCATAGAAAAAGGAAGTCTAACTCTTTAGCTGTTAGATAGTTTCTTAAACAGGGATACACTCATTTCTAATTTACAAGACACTTCATTCACATTGCTCATCAAATAATTAAAAACCACGGAGAACTCTACTTAACAAGATACAAGAAAAAAGAGACTGAAATCTTAATACTAACCATAACCCTGTAAGAGTGGTTGCTTTTATGGGATGTCACCTCAGCTCCAACAGAAAAACACTCTATACATAGGTCAAAATCAGGGCACATACAACACTTGATTCGGACCTTCCCTGTGATGTCTTTATTGCAATAATTGCAGTGGTAAGCCCTTTTTCCTTCACTTGTTCCCTGACCTGCACCCAAAATTTCGAAAATTTGAAATGAAATAACAAATGAACAAAGAAAACATAACTATTTTTGGATGATTATAACAAATGAAATAAAGAATGTCATTTGACAAAGAGGAGACAGTGATTCTCTGTTGGCCTGATTATAACATCGTAATACCACTATAACAAGAAGTCGAAACAGCAAATTACAAACCATTTGTAACATCTCACTTTTAAACGGATTCAATTTATAGTGGGGAAAGTACCTGCAGCTGAAGACTCTAAATTTTCTCCACTGGAAGGATTCTTTTTTCTCCTTGATCTGCTTGATCAAAAGTTGGTAAGCAGAGAAACTTAATAAACGTCTTGAAAAGATAATGAAACATCAGTAGAATCCAAGTAGCAAAACGGATATTGAGTAAAGAATTCTGCCATAGGATACAGGCAGCCTGATGAGCAGAAACAATGCGAAAAATAAAATCAAAACATTTGCAAAATTATAACTTGCTACTTGGGCTTCCCTACATTTTCCGGGAATATACAAATCCTACAAGTTATCTGGGATTGACTAAAATTCCAGGCAAGTTCACATTTTCCAGTTGACCGAACAGTCAGTCGTTCTCTTGTATAAAAATTTAACAACTTTTAGATGTTTTTAACAAAACCAAAGCTCCAAAAAGTACCCCAAATGCCAAATTTTCCCAAACACCAATCAAAATCCCTAACCACGCAAAGGTCAAATGCAACTTCAACTAATAATGTACAACAAAAAATAATAAAACTTTAATTCAAAACCAACTAAAACCTTTGAGTGGGGTCCTCATCAGAGTGAAAGTTTCCACGAGAACGACCCATATCGTTGATTCCTGAAGCTGCGAGAGCTCGCGAGTAGCACCACCACCTGCTTTAACTGTGCCTGTTCAAACTTCAAACGCACGTATATATCCAAGAAGCCTTCTTCAACCCCCAAAATTCGAAGCTGTAAACTGGGTCTGCTAGTTTTCCGAACTGGGATCAATGGGTCAATTCAGAAATTCAGACACTCGTGAGATATTCCCTCCTCTGTGAAGATTTGGGTTTTCGGGTTTTTGTGCGCCATAAAAAGCTTAAAGCTTTCAGAGGCTGCAAATAATGCCTGGTTTTGACTATATGAGTGTAGTGCAGTAGTTTATAGGTAAAATCCGAGTTTGGGATTTTTATTTGGGTTATTCGGTTGGTGTCTGTTTGGTTGGCGAGAAAATGGCGTTTGCCAGACAAGAAAAGAACGAGTTTTTATTTTGGTCTGAAAGGAAAAACCAGTGGATATTGAAATGGACTTGATTTGGGCCGAGCTTTCGTACGTTGTAACTGGGTCTGTGAGGACTTAGGTTTGCCGAGCTTGCCCATTTCGCCATCGTCTTGTAGGCATGTAGTGGCATTTCCGTAATAAAGATGCGGATCGAGGGGTATTACACAACCAACGAAACGAAGCCGGACGGCGCGGGTAGCTCAAAAAAATTTGAATTGAGACAGCGGTAAAACACCCGATGCTGACAACGCCACGTGTCACTCCGCTTCCTTCATCTTCTTTTCATAAACCCATCCAAACGGCAGCAGCTGTAGTTGCTCAGTCCCTCCACCTTCCTCAGAAACCCTACCAGAGCAGAAGAGCTGAGTAAGCTTTTAGCTCACAATGAAGCCCTCGTCGCGGTACAGCTCGTACGATGCCCGCTCCTCAACCTCCTCGCACTTCTCCGACCCCTCGTCTTCCAGAGAGCTCAAGCATCCCGCTTCCTCACGCGCCGTCGTCAAATCCAAGCCCTCGGATCCCAACATCTCCACGATGGTGAAAAAGTTCATGGAAAAGCGATCGACGTCCAAGCCCAAGCCGATTAACCCGACGGGATTGGTTATTCCGTCGGATCTGATCGCCGGCGGGTTGAAAAAGCCGGCTAAAAACGGGTCGGGTTCGAATTTCGCGGCGCTTGGTAGGAAGCTGTTTGGAAAAGAAGCGGGAACGGCGTCGTCGGATAAGAAGAAGGAGGTGAAGGCCTTGACTGAGGTCAAAGGGAACACCAGGACGCTGGCTATGGTGTTGAGGAGTGAGAGAGAGCTCTTGAATTCGAATAAGGAGCAAGAAGTTGAAATTACCGAGCTTAAATTAATGATTCAAGAAAAGAACAGAGAAGTGAGTTTTTTTCACCTACTAATTCCGTTCCAAATTTCAAAAAGTTACGCAGTTTTTCTGTGTTCAATCTATGTTTTTATGAAGTACAAATTAGTCTCTCAAAGTTCAAATGTTTAAAGCTTAATTTTTTGACATCATTTGTCAGTAAATTAAAGATCTTTCTGAAAATTTGACAGGTTTACAGTTATAAGATTGGAGTGCGATATTTGGAAATTTAAGAATTAAGTAATTAGGATGGCAAATTTCAAAACTTTTTGAACAATTCAGCAGTAATGTTCTGATTTATTGTGATAAATTGGTGTATTGTGGTGCGATTTTTCGATAATGAGGCAGTGGGTTTGTTTGGAAAGTGCAGGTGGATAAACTGAAGGATTTGTGTTTGAAGCAAAGGGAAGAAATCAAATCGTTGAAGAGCGCGATTTTGTTCCCGGATGTTATGAATTCTCAGCTTCAAGAGCTGTTGGAGAAGCAGGGGTCAGAGCTGAAGCAAGCAAAACAAGTTATCCCAAATCTTCAGAGGCAGGTCACTTCTCTTACTGGTCAGCTTCAGTGCCTTGCAGAGGATCTTGTTGAGGTACTTATTTCCAATCACCGTTTCCACTTTTTAATTAGTCTTTTCATGCGTTTAATGCAATTCTACTGGTAGGATTCAGTTTGGCAAAATTGTCTTGGATTCTGTCTTGTTCGGTTGTTGTTTAGTTCATCGGTAGTTGGTTTGATAATCGTGGTTGGGTTATTCACTTGGAGTTGGTTAATAACTTCCTGGCATTATTCCACCTTTTCCAGTTGAAGTATAGAAGGAACATCATGTTCTGTTATATGTGGAATATTATGCATATTGAATTCAAAGGAAAGAAATGCTGGTATCTTACAAATGTTATGTATTGATTAATTTGATTGAGCAGGTGAAGGCTGATAAAGGTTCAGTTAGGGCGTGTTTTCAACGTGGTGACACTTCTCCAAGAACCCCAACATATGATGACAAAGAATTCTCTAATTCTCTTGTAAGACAGTATTCTAGTAGTCTTTCTTTTGTTTACTGCAGTCGATAAAGTAGCAATTTCATTTGCATTTGGTTTTAAGTAACAGAAATCGGTAGCAACTTTTTTATGGTTCCAAGTCATTTTACAAATGGCTCCTGTCCATGTTGTCAATCACGACTTGATCTTAGATTTCATTTCCTATTCGCTCTCCAATAATAATATGTTCATTCAAATAGGAGTTTAGCTCTGGTGATCTGGCCAGCCCTGGTAGTCCAGATGACATGTTCCTGAAGGATTTAAATCCTTGCTTGACCCCATATACAAAAACAAAGTCCAAGGTGACGTTATATTTCATTTTACATATTACGTGTTCCTTTGGTTCTAGTCGTTTCTTGAATGACTCAGAAACCCTACATGCTTTTCAAGGTTGGTTGCAAATCATAAATGTTTGAATTAGGGTTGATCTTTTGCAGGAATTTGACGAGATGGGCTATGACTCTCCATATCGACATGATGAAAGCTTATCCGAAAACAATATGGAGTTTGGATTTAACTCTTGTTCCAGGAAGTTGTCCAAAAGCTCTGATTGTTGCCAGAAGTCCGAAACAGAAAGCAGATTAGCTCAAGGAAATGGGAGATCGGGTGATGCCAAACGAACTTATGGAAAACAAATTCATCGTAAATTTATCTAGATCAAAGGTCATATGGTTTCTATAAGTCATCTGTTTCCTTCTGTTATTTTTCCATCTTTTGTTGCATCTGGGAAGTATTTTTCCATCTTTTGTTGCAGAAGAAAAGTTTGTACATGGTGCACCTGAAGAGCATGAATAATGAAGAACTGAATGCTTTGTGGATCCCTTTTTCTGTTATATAATAAGCTATCTATTTCTTCAATCGATTAAATTATGATTTCTTTAGCATGCCTTACTGAACGAACAATAACCAACAATAGGAGTACATTCGTTCACAAAACGGTAGGATCACATCTAAAGGACTTGTAATGTTTTCTTCAACTCTAACGTAAAATATTTTCTAAAACTAAAAATTTCAATTCTTTTCACAAAAGCTGTGAGTTATAACTCATGTTTTTCAATCGATTTTGTGAACTTTTACAAAATTCATTACAAGCCACAGTTTGAGTCATTCTAGTTGCATCACATATTTTCTAAAATTAATTCAGGACATTTCAAAATTTCAACACCTACAAATTTCTTTGGGGGCCTCACTATCAGTTTATATTATTTTTCTATTTTTCAACTTTAAAAATAATCAATAAAAAATAGTCTTGAGACCCAATAAGCGGTAGGATTCAAAAGATATTGCAACATTTTAGTTAATTCCCACGCATGTTTCCTAAAGCTAAAATTTCAATTTTTTTTCACAAAAACTGTGAGTCCACAGTTTTCTAATGAAATTTGAGGATTTTAACAAGATTCAATATAACCCAAATTTTGAGTCATTCTAGTCGCACCACATGTTTAATAAACTTAATTTAGGAAATTCCCATGATGTTCGACACCTACAAATCTCTTCTTTTTTTTTGGGGGGGGGGGGGGTTTCAACTTAAAAAAATAAATAAAAATGAGTTTGAGGACCTAATAAACATTAGGATCACATTCAAAGGTCTTTTAGCATTTTTCTTAACTCCCACGTACAAAATCTCGCTTAAGTCCTGGTTGGTGGATGCAAATAGAGGTGATCTCCATGCACGGAAAACGTGGCGGACTTTGAGCATGCAGAACGAGACGGACTTCGCTCACATTAAATGCGGCTGGCTTTTGGCGCACAAAGCAAGACGGGCTCTACTCACGAAAAACGAGGCATGCAAAACGAGGGGGATCTGTCGCTCATACAAAGGTAGGCTTGGCACACGGAAAAGACGGCATGCAAAACAAGGCAGGCAACACACAAAAACGAGGCACAAAAAATGAGGCGGGCCGATGGACGAAGGATATAAATCTAAGGGCCTGTTTGTTTGACCGGATTAGGGAGGACTGGACTGGACTAGACTATAGTCCCTTGTTTGGTCTGCACCAGGATTAGGTTTAATGACCTTAGCACGGATTCGCTCGGATTATACGCCTTCTTAGCAGTTCTTAACAAGGATCCCCAATTTTGGGCGGACTCGTAAGCCAGAGAAAACCACAAGAGATTCAGTCGTCCAAGAACCCTTTAACGTCGCTCGTCCTGCTCGTCCTCATCTCTGTGTCTTCCCTCATCGTCGTCCTTACCCTGCTCCCTCATCGTCATCCTCCTCGCCCTCATCTCTGCATCTTCCCTTATCTGCATCTGCTCGGCCTCATCTGCTCCGAGTTGTCTGGTAAACTTCGAATCTTCGTCGATTTGTTTTGCATATCGTGATATTACTGAGCTTTATTTGATTTTGTTGTTTTGGGTATGAGAAATTTTCAATCATAGAACTCTGCACTTGAACAAATTAGGGTTTTGATTTTTAGGTCAAATTGAGATTAGAATTTGGGGTTTTTTCATATTTCAACTTTTCTTTCAAATTCGAACTTAGAAACATGGGTGACTTTACCTGTTTTGTAGCCCTTCACATTGCGGTTAAAATCATATATGTTTTGTAACATGAAGTACCACAGATGACTGGTCTTGCATTCATGCTTGTTTATATTGATTATCTATTTCTTGCTTCACTAACTTTATGTTACGTCTTTAAGGTATGTCAAAAGGGAATTGCATTGAAGTATTTGATGGCTTTATAATGTTTTAGGATTATATATAGACTATAGAGTAATAATCTCTAGTTATATCATATGTTTGGCATGTTGTGCCTCTAGATGTTGAATTAGGTCCGGATTGATAGTCTAGCGAGAAAAAATTACTTGGTAAAGTAGGCAGGGCACAGTAAGTGAAGCGAAATATCTACAATTTTTGTATGCCTTAGGCATTATCTTTCATATTCCAGAACAATTTGGTAAGAGTAAACTAGGCAGGGCTTATAGGGTGAAACAACTAAAAAAAAATTCATTTTAAAGAAAAATGGTTAACAGTTAACTGGAATGTAGTGAGAAGGATACCCCTATGAGAAGTAACCAAGAAATGGCTATCAGATTTGCTAGTACCTCTCTTTAAAGTAGTTTTGCCGGGTTCAAAGAAATTGGTCTCCAGTGCATCTATGGCTTACTTTTCAATATGATCCCAAGGCTACATATAGACAAACACCATGAAAACCATCATATATGCTATTGATATGATTAATACAGTAAGAAACCTAAACAACTGGTTCACCCAGAGAGTTTAGACAGTGTAGAACATATTCTTCATACTGCTCGGTATTCACATTCTGCTACATCTGCTACGTGGTGCTTGTTTCAGTTGAATATAGGATTAGCATCATTAGTAATAAGGTTTGGGTGCTTGCTCATGTCTAGTTCTAACCTTCTTGATTCTGTTAGTATATAGTAATTCTGCATGTACTTTGTAGTCCTGCTGCTATTTGAGCTTTGTCATTGTAATTTTCGTTTTAAGCTTCGTAGTTGATTTAGTCTTTTGAGCTATGGCTTTTATCTTGAAACTCTGTTTGTCAGTACGCAATAGTTGAGACCATTCATGTCGGTTTTTCAGTTGCATCATAGTTCTTAGCTGCAACTATTAAGACTAGAGGAAGACAATGATCTTTGCATATGCTATAGTTTCAAATTTTTTTTTTGGCTTATGAACTAGTCTTTGCATATACTTACTTTTTGGTATCAGGTTGGACTAGCCATTTGGGAAGCTTGAAACTCTGGTGGGAAAGTTGTCTGTGGTAAGAGAGATTTACACTCACTTCTACGACAAGATAGAGTGCAACTGCTACCCAAAATGCAGGCCAGGTGCAATGAAATGCAGCTAAAAGAGTATGCAAATGCAAAGCCAAAAGGACCCAACTACTGAGCCTATATCCACGATGTTCCATTCCCTGATAAGCTAAGCATGCCGAAACTAAATTCAAATGGTTCTCTTATCTCATCCAATCCATGCAACAGAATGTTTCAACTTAGTTTGAATGAGTCAACGATCTTGGAAGTATGAATTTTGTAATTTATGTATTTAGTTCTTAGTTATCTGTTATGTTTTAATTTGAAGAGTTTGGTTTCATCTCAAACTCTCTGTCAACTCTATATATATAATGAAAATATACATATGGCTAATTCATCTAGCCTAATTATACTTGAACTAAGATTTCTATCTTGGCATTATCCCTCTCTGCGTCTAACGACAAACCTCTCAACTTTTCCCATGGATCTTGTTAATCGTACAACCTTAGGATATGGGTGTATTTTGTTCATCCAATGCTACTCTTGAATCATTTATGTTTCCTTCGTTGGCAAGAAATTTTGGTTTTTGTGTTTTTATTGAATCTCACTCTCATCCAATATTATTAATTTTAATAATATCTTTAATAAAAAAGCAATTACAATAGAACAATAATGTAGTCCTAGTCTGAGAAAACACCAAACTAGTGACATTACTATTTTCATTATCCTGTTTCTTAGTCCGACACTGCACCAAACGCTTCACCAAGCTAGTCCAGCTTAGTCTAGTCTAAGCTAGTCCAGCTTAGTCCCTGAAGCTAGTCCAGTCCAAGACAGTCCGGTGCAACAAACGCACCCTAAATGTTAAGGTATTGAATCTAAATAAGGTAACGCATGAAGAAAAAAAATCAATGAAAAAAGAAAATAAAAGAAAATAAACAAATAGAAAATGACACGATCGGTATCCCTCTTCCCATCTTCTCAAGGGGATGTCGCTAGTAATATAGCTACTACTCTTAGAACAAGTCGCTAGTACCAAAGAAACTACTCTGATACTAAGTCGCTAGCATCATATCGATCGCACCTTCAATTATTTTCTTCTTTTTCAGTTTTTGTTTTGTGTTACTTAAATTTCTCAGAATTAAAGGCTTGAGCGGGTTTGTCAAAGTAATATGACCCCTTCTGCACTGCACGTATGTTAAAATTCTTCTCGTCGTGGTTTAGATTAAATTAGCATACGACTCAAAACTAAAAGATGAGGGCTTATTACGAATTGTAGAGAAAGTAACACTTAGCTTAGATTGATCCCTTATTTCGTGGAGAAGGAACGTATATAGCATGTTACTTCAACTTTTTTAAAAGATGAGAATATTGTTGTGTCAAAGTTTCTCCATAAATATAGATAGTGCTGGGCTGTCTGGTTGTCGGTGGAGATCTTTGAAATCCCAGTTACAAGTGTGGACTTAAAAGCTCTTGGAACAGAACAGCTTCCGTTGAATAATCATGTCTTCTATTTTCCTTTACGTTCTGCTAGCTCTGTTATTTTTGTCTCTAACTCCACAAAGATCTGGTAATATTCAGCTAACCTCATCATTATCTGTTAAAGTTTTTCTTATGTTGGCCTTGCATGAATGTGTGTGTATGAGAAATTTCATAAGGTAGATCTCGTTTCTCTGTTCATATAGCGAGATACTCGATATGTCATTCATATTATAAACTCTAATTATTATCGATATTGTGTTGAAACATAATATCGATGTCTATATGAATGTCGAAATGTTCTGGCTACATGTTGTCAATTTGGTTCAGTAATATTATCGTGAACAGTGGAGTGCGATTCCCTTAAGAAGTAGTTTCATATATATTGGAGAAACTTTTTCTTTAAGAAAGACAAGACAGGTTGAGAAAATATCATTGGCATATAAGATGAACATGTCATCTATCCTAATTCTGGTTGTTTACTAGTAATAATTGCCAATTAAGTAGTAATCAAATTGATTTATTGTGAAATGAAATTAGATGGGCAGCTAGATCCGGAATGGTGCATAGCAGATGAGCAGACACCAGATGAGGATCTGCAAATGGCGATGAAGTGGGCTTGTGAAGTGGGAGGTGCCGACTGCAGCAAGATACAAGAAAACCAAGACTGCTACTTACCTAATACCATGCAGGACCACGCCTCTTATGTCTTCAACAATTACTACCAAAGATTTAAGAAGCAAGGAGGAACTTGCTACTTCAATTCTGCTGCATTGGTCACTGCCCTTGATCCAAGTAATAATCATACCTAATTTCATCTTTGAGCTCCAAACTCTCTTAATTAGCACGCACTCATTTCCGTCGCTTATATCGACAATACTTTATTTCAAACTATTCTAATTTATGGGGAGGAACATTCGAATTAAGATGTAATAGGACAAACATATTGCTCTGAGCAACTGGCCTAACCCTGTGCTCGGATCAATCTTTTGATGAGTCATTATTCATTAGTTTGTTTCCTATTTAACAGATACCATAATTCTTTCTTTTTTCTCCTTTGATTGCAGGTCTTAATTCGTGCAAGTTTGAGTATCTTCCTTGAGGAAAGAGTGTGAAGATTTGGGGTAAAAGTTGTTAAGATTTGCATGTGGTATCACATACATACAGATCCAATGAAAATTTTATTTTCTGTTCAATGTGAGGTGCCTTGGATTATTTTTCCAAACAGTGTTGTGATCGATGCATTGACTCTTAGCAAATTTTGTATGGGCTATGCTTAAACAAGTTAGTAGGCATTGGATTCAGAGAGTAGGCCCAAGTATTTTTCTCTTAGGTATAAAGCCCCAGTATCTGGTTGAATCACAGCAAATATTTGGGCTGGTTTCAGCAAAGTGACCTATAACCATTTCTTCACAAAAAGATCATAAATAAATAAACAAAGGTCAACCTATTTGTGGCCTTCCAATGTGGTAAATTCTAGGTCTTGTATGTCAAACCACGTAAAGATTGTAGATGCAAATTTTCGCCGTCTTCTTCTTTGACAAAAATACATCTGTAAAATAATAACATATAAGATTAAGGCTAAAAACATCATGCTCCCACGATGAATGGGGGAGCTTTGGCCAAAGAATCTCCATTGCCAAAGTTAGAATTCTAAGAAGAATGTTGTTGATGCACAAAACCGGAGGTCTTGGTACAACGTAAATCCGACCGTGAATCTGCAAGTAATGTAAATGACACAAGATGTATCGTGGTTCACCCCAAGGTTTGGGTTACGTCCACACTGATTGTATTGTATTTATGAGATAATTGTGAGGGAGAGAGTGTGAGGATCTTCTATGAATATGAGAGCCTTAGGGTTTGTGAGGGTGAGGAGGCCCTTTTATAGAATAAGGGCTCCTCCCCTAATTACATATTTGCCCCTTCCTTTATTACATAATTACATTTAAGTCCCTCGAGTATTTATACGAGGTCTAAATACGAGGCCCTAAATATGGTATAAACAAATGTGTTTAGAAGTTTGTGGGTAGCAAATGACTTAATTTTTTAGTGGGAGAATAGAGCTATTTATAGGGGAGTGGCCATTCCTATTTGGAGAATAGTGGCCGGCCATATATGGTGAAATTGTGTGAATAATTGCAAGATATTATGTGAAATAATATCTTGCAATTAACATAGCAATTAATCCTAAATTAAATAGGAAAATTGGGATTACATTTTGAATAAGGATTTGATGAGGAGTGATGAGAGGGATTTGAATCAATACCATTTTTATCACCTTTGACTCTTCCTTGATTGAGTTGTTATTGACCGTTGCATGCGCGTGGATCCCGATGTGCCTCGAGGGTAATTTTATCATTTTCATCTAAAAGTCCACGTGTCACCTCCATAATTTTCTTAATTATTTTTTGCTCTATAAAAATCCCCATTCCCTCCCTCTTGTCTTTCTCCCTCCTACCAGTAACCCCACGTGTTTCTCTTTAGATTTGGATACTGCCTATTGAATGAGACGGAGCTATGAAGTGATTAGAATGGTCTTATTAGGTCCATCTTGACATTTTTTTCACAAAAAAAAAATGTTGTATTATGCTTTTGATTTTCAAGGTTTTTTGTAGGCTCATGATCCTAATCCGACATTTTTACTTTAATTTCTTTCATCGGGTTTAATTTAAGGTTGGTGGCTCCTATGGAGTTCAAACAATCTGTTCCTCATGAACTTTGTGGAGGACTTTAGTTCGGGGATTAGTGGAGGGAGTGAAGAAGAAAGTCAGGGAGGCTTGGGATTTAGGTTTAAGGAAGATGATGATGAGGACGACACCATACCAGACCCAAACGATGTCAATCAATTGCTCACCACATGGCAAAGTAATTTTTATAAGATCAAGAAAGTGTTTCAGATTGAGACAATTTGACTCCTCCTAGGCTAAAATTCTAACTCGACCACTGCTATTGAAGATAAGTTTTTCTCCTCCCTCCCGTGTTGCGTTGCTTGATCTTGGAGCAGTATAACTCATTAGTATCAAGTTGGGGACCCAGATACATGGGTTGTGAGCCATGTTTACAGGAAGAGCAACTTTCTTAAAACTGACACAGTGATGTGTAGCTAGTGCCAATTCACGTGAAGTTAGTCGCGTCAATAGGACCATAAAATATTAGGAAAACTAATGAAAAGGGTTTGAAAACTTTGAGTTTTAATGATAAGGACAAAATAAAGGGTAAAATGAATAGTACCAGGATTGACTTTTTAGTGTAAAAATGTGGTTTTTCGTTAAAGTGAACAGTACCGGGTGCTTTTCGTTAAAGTTCCCTAAAATATTTCTTTCATCTATATGCGTGAAAGCTAGCTAGCCGATTGAACACGTTGAACAATGAAACAACATGATCATCTTAGCCTCTTCTTCTTATTCTTCTTAGCGTGGCATAAAAAGAAGATGGGGTGCATCGTCACTTTCAGACATATATGTGTGGCTGGCTTTTGCCAGAGCCCTATCTCTCCAACTCTCAAGCCTTCTCCATTCCAGTATCATCACAAAATCCATATCACCGGCCACATTTCAAGAAGGAAACATAGATTAATCCATAATCCACCTCGTTTATTGCTCAATAACACAACTAAAGGTCTTTGTGTAATCTTTCTTACGAATTAGAAGAGTCTTTGGGAATATATTATATGGAAAATTAATAAAAAAAGTTTGAAAACTTTGAGTTTTAATAATAAGAACAAAATAAAAGGTAAATTAAATGATACCAGAATTAATTTTTTAGTATAAGAATATAATTTTTCGTTAAAATAAACAGACTCGAAAACTTTTCGTTAAAGTTCTCATTATTATACTCACACTCTCACGTGAATTTTATAACACGTCACACAACTAAAACCAAGGCACCATCATGTCCGTAATTAAGTGGATGGTGAGGTGCCCTTTATTCCTAGTCTACTAGTCTTTCACCACTTGGCACTTGGCAGGCCCCTTTCCCCACTTGGCGGGCCTTTGCATGCTGGCAGGAAAGACCCCCAATCACAAAATATTTGGAATTTATAAAAGAAAAAGGTTGCACATAAATAATATTAATACAAAAATAGAAGCCTTCCTATATATCACCACTGTAGTTGGAAGTTGATGTTAGGTGGGCGAGTGATGATATGATAGTTCATATTTTCTGGGTCCGAGTGAGGTGTTATGTGGGTTTGAGTCTTTCTTCTTCTTGCTCTGTTTTAAGTGATTCTTCCCAAAGCACCTTTAGGCTGTTAGCAGTGTAAATTTTTGGGGAAGAAGAATGAGCTACTTAGCTGTTGGTGTGAGTCCTGGAAATGTTCCGGTGTATAACAGCACCAATTTAAAAGTGAATGATCGGAGGTTGAGGGTGGCAGAGTTGGTTTTGAGGTGCTTGATCTGCGGTCTAGGAGTTGTTGCTGCTGCTCTTGTGGGAACTGATACTCAGGTCAAAGAGATCTTCACCGTCCAGAAGAAAGCTAAATTTACAGACATGAAAGCTCTTGTGTACGTACATCTCAAACCTTCCTCCTATTCTCTTTCTCTTAAATGGTCATATTATGTTGGAGAGGAAAATAATTTCCGCCGACCTCTTATTTTTGTTCTTTGATTTTCTTTGATTTATTCAACTTGACCACCAGAACTAAGCAGTGGAGTGCGAAAATCACCACCCTATTTGACAATTTTCTTCCTTTTCGTAGCTATTTGAGTCGATTTAATTTACCTAAATCGTTTTGTAATGTAGGTTTTTGGTGGTGGCGAATGGGATAGTTTCTGCCTACTCTTTGGTGCAAGTGGTGCGTTGTGTTGTGAGCATGGTTAGGGGCAATGTGCTCTTCAGCAAGCCCATCGCTTGGATCATTTTCTCTGGGGATCAGGTAAACATAATTGATTAACTGAATCAATGAAATTCTTAATTAGTATTTAGTACGCAGTTCCTTTTTTTTATATACAAATAAGTAGTGATCGAAACCATAAACCACCATGAATGTAACGGAGAAAGCTTGAAGATAAAAGCTAAGAGAGGAAGACTGATTTTCTTATTTATGTGAAGAATGAACATTACAGACCTTATCCCTTCAGGATAGTATATATAGCTCATTACATAAAGCAAACTTATATTTACAGCACTTAAACTATCTTAAGACAACCCATCAGCTCACTTAAGCTGACGTGTCACTAGTGTTATCTATTTAAGTAGCTCCTTTTGATTAGTACTACTGATTATTATTATTTATTGGTAGTTTTCGCATCTTTAAGTGTATTCAGTTAGCCATTGACTAGGAGTAATTTATACCTACTCTTGTGGAAGGTGAAGAACTTCTCTTCAATGGCCAGATGCCCTTATGGCGGTATTTCAAGACAATATTCTCTCGTGATTGATTTGGGATACCTTCATTAGTGCCATTTCCGACAAAGATATATGTGCTATACTATACCTAGTTTGTGATTGTGCATTAACCTTGCAATTATAATAGACAGTCAGAGTCAGCAGAAAATCCTTACCTCCTCTTAATTAATCAGAATTTGGTACTAAATTAATGTGTAAAAAAATGTGTCAAGATTTTTTGTGTGTACGTAGGTGATGGCATATGTGTGTGTGGCAGCAGTAGGAGCTGCCACACAGTCGGCGGTGTTGGCCAAGTTGGGGCAGCCAGAGCTGCAATGGATGAAGATATGCAATATGTATGACAAGTTCTGCAACCAAGTTGGGGAGGGAATTGCCAGCGCTTTATTAGTCAGTCTAAGCACAGTCCTGCTCTCTTGTGTTTCTGCTTTCAATCTCTTCCGCTTGTACGGTGGCAACAAAAACAAGACCACCGTCGCCAGTAGGTGGTAGGCCGGGCAGCTCTGTGAGTAGGAACCACCAAGAGTCCAAAACCAACCAGTTGCGTGTAACTAAAAAACTAGTCTCCTTTGAATTTGCAATAAAATTGAGAGCTAGCCAGGCTCTTGTACATGCAGTTGTTTTTGTTGATGAATTATACTCTGGTTTTGGAGGCTTATTAGTATTTGCAAGGTTTAAAATATTGAAAACGAAGCACCCTTCCTTTTCATCCTTTGATCTTGTAACTGAGAGGTTAGAGAGTCCTTAGACCTCTAATTCCCGAGTTAACCCCTGGAGACCTAGACCTTCTTCAGTCACCATAGAGGTTTTTGTTTTTGTTTTTTAAAAAAGGACTAGTAGGTTGCTTCATCACGGCATTCCACCTTCTTGGGAGCCGAGAAGACTCACAGAGGAATTTTAGCCTCTCCCTGTACACCATCAAGCGATTTACTAGCGTCATGAATCGAACTCAAGACATACTATGTGAAATACAGGTCTGGAATTTGTCCCAACCACGGGATGATGTCACCATAGAGATTAGAGACGGTTCTCTAATTTCTATAAAATTACAAAAATTAAAATTCACTAATCTACAAGGAACCAAAAACAACAAGACGTTATGATTAATGATGGACTTTTCTGATATTGGAGCTGCTATCATTTGCTCTCCCCCTCGTCATAAAAAGCCCAAGGCAAAGGAATTGTTTGATATATTTTTCTTTTTCAATTTTTGGTGAACAAAATGAAAAGGTGAAGAAGCAACAGAGATGGGTGATAAACATTTTTAGACACACCATGATCCACAATTAACATCACAAATATTATTCTCGACTTCATACAACTAACTAGTTAATTTAGAAATTTCAATTAAATTATTGATACACGAGAAGTTGCTTATTTGGGAAAAACACTTGGCCCTTCAAACGGTATTAGACTTGTTATGATTTATGATTTCCGATTTCCCATGCTTTAATCAATTTCAAATAATGTGAGAGGAAGTCATGAATCGAAGTAATTTCAATTCTGATTAATGATCAATTTCTTCTTATGCAGTTGTGCTGCTGCAAAATATAAAGAAGCGTCCAATTAATAATCCACTACATCCTCTTGTATCCGCAGCTTTCTCTTTTCTGCGTGCCATTCCATTCCAAAGACTCCAAAACAAAACAAATATACATCCTCATATATATTTTGATACATATATAGAGAGAGAAATGTTATATACGTCGGTGTATTTGTCTCTGTCATGCATTATTGTTCACACCGCCCCTACATTCTTCCCAACAGAGGGCAGGAGTGAATCATTGAACAAAAGAACAAAGGAAAAGCAAATTATTCCTCCAAACACACCCTTCCATTTGCTAGTTTTAACATTTTCCCTTGGACTTTTCTCCAAACCCCCTTTTCTTTAGCAATGCAGATGCCTATCTGTCTCTTTCCACATACACTAATAAAATAAACCTCCCTTAGATTTGGTCACACGACCATTTTCCTTTTGGACTTCGCAGCTTCTCTGCCGATTCTCATTCCTTTCCAAATCACTCAGAATTTCATCGAACGACTCGACCCCAATCATCACTTCACTTATTAATAAAAAACTACTTATAACTGATATGAAGCAGATTTATAGATACGTATATATTGTCACTGTCCTATATATAGATGAACACGAAGCCTAGCTCCTATACACTTTCTAACAGTGAAAATAATGGAGAGAGAAAGCCATGATGCCAAAGGCACCATTCATTCCTCCTCCATTGCTCTATTGCAGAAAAGGTTTAGAGAGCTGCAGAGAGTGAAGGCAATGAGGGAGGAGAGAGATAGATCGAGAATGCTAGCTGAACCAAAGCATAATAAGCAGTTGATGATGGTCGATAGCAATCCCACCAGCATGCATTACGAGCAGGCAAGGGCAAGGTTGTTCTTCCACCACCACCACCCTGATCATCATCATCTTGCCCTTCCACATGACGATCATCGGTCATCATCACCATCCGGCAGAGTTTGTCCGTTCTTGTGGCCATTATTAATGAGTAAGCTTGAGGAGGATTACTACATATCTAGGAGCATCAATGAGACCCCGCTGTTGACCAACTTATTGCCCTCAGTCACAGAAGAAAACCCTTATTCGTTAGACAGTACTACTACTAGGTGTTCAAATCAATTCGAAGATTCCGATTGTAACTCTGATGTCAGTGATGTGGATACTTTCCTTCATCTGTAGTAAAAGAGCTCATACTTGTTCTGATGTAATCATGCCATTGGGACGATATTATCCGAGGCTTGATTGGTTTTAATAAACCTGCGTTGTAGGTCCATTGGTTTAATAAACCGGTCTTGCTGGTATAAGCAATATCTGGTGTAAGTCTCTGCTAATCAACATGTGTCATACGTTCAATAAACCTGGGGCTATAACACTATAGTATATAGTATACATATGATGTAGGTTCATTAGCTCTAATAAACCTGAGCTTTAGGTAAAAAGAACTTGTGAACAACGTACCTGTGTGATTGGGGAGAGAAGGGTGTTTCAATAGACCATTTTCTTACTCAAGACGAACCGCAATGGAGGATCACAGCAAGAGAGATGAAGAAGATGAAAGATAATCACAATAAATCCCATTAGCATGGCCTGATACGGGTTAGAATATAAAAATTATCTTGGTGTCAAGTGTGTTAACAATGCATTCATGCACAGTAAATTTTGTTCATTATTCGGTGTAATACCAAATTTAACATCACCCATGGAATGGAAGTGAAGCTAGCCTGTCCATCACAAGACTAATGTGACTACGTATATATGCACTTGGCATGCCTTAAATATCACATAGCACTTGGTAATGGCGTATATGAACACATTCGATCCAACTATACTTAAAAAAAAGTTATTATTATTAAGTGAAGAGGAAAAGGATTCGAAACTTATTACAAAATTATAAATAAAAAAAAGTTTCGAACCCGAAACGCATAAGGAAGTTTCTACTTGAGAATTGAGATCATTCGATCTAGTTATTTATCAAAGGCTATCTATCATCAGAAAGAAAATAATATCCCCTCTGTTTTTTGTTTTTTTTTCTTCTGAACTTTTTGTTTCATTTGCAATTGCCAAATTTTCTTCAATAACTAAAATGCCGAAGACCCATTACCTCAGGTTGGGTGGGGGTGGCATCAAAGCAAAATGAACTTTAGATGTACAGTTTTATCTTAAAAAAAATTGGTGCAATTAGGAGTGAACCACTTATATTTAAACATTAAATTATTGTATTTCTCTAATATGAGATTCTCTTTACATCCTACTTGGCTTGTATCGAGTAAACCTTTACACCAACAATAACAATTGCAGCCATCTAAACTGGAATTAAATTGACATCCTTAGTTATGATCATTATATTTGTTTTTAAACAGAAAAAAATTATGATCCTCAGTTGGGTTCTTATTTAAGTTTATTCCGAGTCACACAGTTGCTTGCAACCCTTCTTATTTGCATGTGCATTTACCCAAACACAATGCAAATGGATACGTATAGAGTATAGAAACTTTAATTGCACGCCTTGTCTAGATTAATTAATGTTTATTTTTCATCATCTTTCGATCTTTGGAGACTTGGAGTTTGGGGCTTCGAAATTTGGAAATAGCCAGCTAGGGGACCCCTTGTGCTGCATAAAAGAACCATCCAATCCAATCCAGTCCCCTCCTTTTAGCAGCCGCAGCTTTCGTTTCTGCATGCCATTCCATTCCAAATACTCCAACACATAACATATATCGAGAGAAGAATGTTGGTACGTTTGTCTCTGTATAAATAAAATATATATAAATACTGTGTGGTTTTTCATATGAACATGGTGATTTCTCTTCAACTGCAAATTAAAGTTTGACATAATATAATGTAACTTGTTAAAACCAAAAAAAATAATTTATGCGTACATATCAAACTGTGAGTTATCTACAAGGAAGGACTCAAATCCCAAATGTTCCCTAACATATATAGTACAAGGAATTTGATTATGTAAAGAAAGAACAAAGAGCCACCAAAACAATAAAAAAGTTCCATCATCTTCAAAAGCTAAACCTAAAAAGGTCCTTCAGTTGACAGGCTATCATCCAACCTATTATTCCTCCAAACACCTCCCTTCCATGTGCTTGTTTCTATGTCACACTCTCATTGGAATTTTCTCCATACCCTTTTCTGCTTTATCCTTTGCCTCTCCCCCGACATACACTAGTTAAAGTACACAAACGAAATTCCTTTTCTTTTTGGACTTTGCTGCTTGGCTGCGAATCTCATTCCTAAATTACTCAAATCACTTTAAAATTTCACCCCATCAACTTAATCCACTCATTAGATTACTTAACTGAAGCACGCAATCTTATAAAACATACATGCATCATGCCTGTAACGATCCTCAAATCCTATATATACATACACACACACACACACACACGCGCACACAAAAGCTTAGAGGCCACTTCCCACAACCCTAATTCTGAATCTAAAGTTTAACTCTTTTCTGATCAAATGGATAGGGAAAGCCACGAAACGACTGTCGTTCATTCCTCCATAGCTCTACTGCAAGAAAGGTTTAGAGAGCTGCAGAGAGTGAAGGCAATCAGAGAGGAGAGAGAGACATCGAGAATGCTAGCTCTCTCCACTGACTCCGAACCAAAGCAGTTCACGGCGATGGATAGAAATCGCACCATGCAAAATCAGCAGGCAAGGTCAAAGTTGTTTTTCCACTTTGATCATATTGTCCATGGTCGCGGGACGTCAGCATCCGGAGGTTCTCTGTCCCTGTGGCCGACATTGCAGAGCAAGCACGTGGACCGTCCGCATAGGAAGACTGAGACGCTGCTTTTGATCAATTTATGGCCAACTTTTACAGACACCACCTCGTTAAAAACCTGTTCAAACAAATTTGAAGACTTGGATCCTAATTCTGGCTCTGATGTAGATACTTCTCTTCATCTGTGAACCAACTTATACTTTCTCCAGTATTAGTAACCGTAGTATTACTGTTAGATGACTTACTGTATTATGAATACTGCTAACTATACTTCTACGGTTGCGTAGTGCATATTTGCGTATTATTCTTCATGCATCGTATATCAACATTATTTGAGCTTCGATTTTGATGTATTTGGTGTTGTGCTAGGATAGCACCAAACCAAATGGAACCAACTCAAGCTAACCCATAGGAAATTTATCAAATGAAATGCAAGACAAAAATATAAAAGACACCAAGATTTTAACGAGGTTCCTCAACAGTCAGTGTAACTGGAGTACGTCCTCGGAGCAGTAGGAGCTCGCCCAATAATCCACTATCAACCAATTGGGAGTTTACAAAGTGTTGGCAATCTCACAACCCAAATAACCCAATACATCCAATAGCTCTCACACACCACAAAAACAAATAGAGAAAGAAATATAATGAATAATTTCTTCTCTATACATATAACTCAAAACTATTACAACAACAACTACTTTAGTGGATGATTACTAACTAAACGAAGCAGCAGCTTCTTCTTCCTTTTGCGCTCTCTGCAACTCTCCCTGCTCCCTGCAAAAAAATGAGCTCTCACTTCTCTCTTATTTTCCATCCGAAGAAAACCAATAATTATGGCTTTGAAAAAGCCACAAAGCAAGGAAACATAATCATGATGCCTCCTCATCATGATGTTCTTTCATCATTTTGTCTTTCATTCTTTTGTTTTGTTTAATAGCTGAAAGTGGATGCCAAGTTAGCCACTATCCAACATTTGGCACGCTCATACATACAACTGATTACATGATGTCAAAATCGGGGAAGAAAC
This sequence comes from Malus baccata, assembly GCA_006547085.1. NCBI lineage: Eukaryota > Viridiplantae > Streptophyta > Magnoliopsida > Rosales > Rosaceae > Malus > Malus baccata. The sequence continues at coordinate 220,595 of VIEB01000175.1, read as the reverse complement.
TCACAAAAGTGATTCCACACACTGATTTTCTCTTTTGCATACTCATGTTTATTTAAACCTTTGAATTAAACAAAATAAATAAAAAAACAAACAAGGGTATGTAGAAAGAGAAGGAGAACATGAGTGCAAAAAGACAAGTATTGCAGAAATTATTTACCAAGCCAAGTGAGCGCCGATAAAAAATGGATATACAATGGAAAGCAAGATATATTTGTACTTAAATCAAAATAAAAGAATTATATGGTTTCTTACAACCGCATGCAATTGATTTTTTTCTATTAAGGTATGTTTCCTATACACATTAGTTAGGAAAAAAACTGTGAACAAAATATTAGCTCTCTACATAAAAAATTTGACGACTCCCAGAAGATGACGAGCAACGGTACTCAAATGGACCGTCACTGGATGGTCGCCATTGTTGAGGAAACTGGCGTTCGGAAGGTGGCATTTACCAATTGTGCAATTGAGAAGTTAGGCATTTCACGATAGGGTGGTACTCTGTATGAAAGAGTCGCTTAGCTTTCTCTATCCAGGATGCTCGAGCCACTCGTCGCATAAGTTTTGCACCAAAGGATTTCCAAAAGGATCAGCTACGAAGACCTGTATAATATTAAAGGATTAGCATTTCAAAGCCAAAAAAAACATCACTATTCCCAGGCCAACGATAAAATAACAAAATAACTGACGATAAGTCCAACTCTTACGTTTTCCATATAAGCTGCTTGTAATAACTGAATCAACTCCTTTCCGGATTGTTCAGGCTGTGGCTTAATCTGTCCTCCACCATTTAAGCAACCTGTTTAGTTCCAGTTAGTATTACTTCCAAAATCCCAAATCCACATAATGGATAGTCAGCGTATTAAAAAAACACATATCTATTTGAAGGGTTAGCAAGTAGAAAAATTTCCAACCACCAAAAAATACCGGAAGGGCATGCCATGATCTCTAGAAAATGATAATCGCATTTTCCAATTTTTATTTTCCTGACAACGCTTTGCAGGTTCCGGAAGCCATAACACAGTGCAAATTTCAATAGTCTTCCCATCCACCTAAACGAGAGGCCATCAATACTCTACATAAAAATTAACAGAAAATGCTAATACAAGGAATTAGCCCCTAGATTTTCCAACTATACCACTACAAATACTATACGGATGCAAAATTGATGAAGCTTGAGTTACAATTACAAAAAAGCTACGCTACAAATGTGTGAGCAGAACTGAAAAAAAACTTGACTTGCTTCCAAAGTCACTTCCTGGAAGTCTGAATTTTTAACTGATTTGAAATCAATAGGGCCCTTGACTTCTCTTCCAAAGAGCACTTCAGCAGCATAGCTGAATATTGTCTCCGCATAACCCCCTGAGCTTCCATGGACACCAAAAAGACTCCCTTCATTAAAATTTGTCAACCTGGCAGAACAACGTATTTCTTAGAATAATCCAAGCAGATAGAAGGAGCCTTTATTGAAACTTTTACAGCTCTTGCATGTTATCTAGAGGGGACTCTTCTAAGCCTTTGAAATCTACTCCTTTCAACTGCAACCACCAAAGCGAAGAAAGAAAACAAAGAGTGGATATCATGTCAGCACTATTTGGAAATCTCAAGTTGTAACCACTAAAGCAGAGATGGTAATAAGTATTTCTCACCTGTATCAGTTCTAAAACTTCCCCGGATGTCAACACCGAGTCTACCTCTGTAACCCTTAGACCTTCATTCTCATTATTTTCAGATTGATCAACTTCAAAAACGAAGTCATCACGTGAAGCCTCAAGCATTTTATCATAACAAGGCATCACAGTTACATGGTAAACATCAGCTGTCCTGTCAAGTGAAATCATTCAGGGATATGTAAATAGTTCAGTATAATCGTTCAACTTCACCCACAGAAAGTTATATACCTAAAATTTTCAACACTAACTAAGCCCTAGGCAGAAGAATAATCAGAGGTGTCTGAACAAGTCTGCCTATGATCCAAGAACATTGGGTATGTCATAAACGTTAACAGAAAATGGTGCTAACATATGCTAGGATCTTGCAGAAATTTGTCAATTTCCATTGTACTCAATAAGTTTCTAAGAAAAATAGGATGTACGTCTTCCAATAGATGTGCTATCAAATGGTTTACAATAATCTTGGGGAAAAAAAAAGAGGGAGGAACAAAAATATTTTGACATGCATAACAAGTAATTACACACAAGAGTTTCATCACTGATATAGAATGGTCCTACAAAGCAGGCTATGCCAACAACCGAAATTTCATAAATCATACATACACATTATCGAACAGCAATGATTAGAATTGTTATGAATACTTATCAAGCGATAAGTGCACCGCAGAAATTATGCACATCACAATTATCGGCCAGAAAAAGAAACAAAGGACACAAAACATACCTTAGACCTATTTTTTGGCATACATGAGTTTTAACAATAACTCCAATTGTTTGCTGGGGACTCTTCCTTGATGAAATATAAGGCAGAACATAGGATCCAAGTTGTTTTTCAGCATAGCATATCCAATCTGCAATAAACGTAGCTATTTTATAGTGCATCATAAAAATAATTTGCCAAATTTCTTTAATAAAAAAACCAAAATGTTAAACCCCGCTGCAAATAAGTACCAAACTATTATATTTAACCAAATAAAAACCCTGCTGCAAATTAGTACCAAACTCTTATAGGCTAAGATATATACACCTGGACATGCTGATGAAATCATGGGCAATAAAGATTGACACCTTTCACCATCAGATGACCGGCTTTGTTTGTACCTTGGGATGAACTCGTTACAATATTCAACAAGTGTTAAATCTCGACTGCAACTTGTGTCAAATACAGCCTTTACACCCAAGGACTTAAAAAAAGTTGTGAGTTTCCTAGAGACCTGGAAAATTGAAATTAACTTCCGATGTTAAATCCAATGACAAAAGTGTGCTCGACTATCTTATTGAATACATCAATACTGAGCAGTTACTGGGATTCTATTAGAAACAAGTTGAAATATTCTAGCTAACCTGAAGTGGTGAAATTCCAAAATAAACGGCAAGGGACGCTCTTGATTGGGGAGATAGGGAGACAGTGACAGCTTTTCCTTTGTCAAGATTAAGAAGAAACTCATCCAAACTTTGCTTCTCCAGCATAACTGTCTCCGTTGATGTTACACAACCACTGCAAAGAACCCAAAACCATAGATATCATCCCTTTTGCATGGGGTCATATGAATCCTAAC
>VIEB01000175.1:9520-215085 GCA_006547085.1 Malus baccata | reverse complement strand
CCGTTGGTTGGTTTTTTTTTTTTTTTTTTTTAAATTTATTTTAAACATTACTAGCTGTTGGTTTTTTTTTTTTTAAATTTATTTTAAACATTTTTTTCTTCTATAAATATAGTGAAGTTCTTTCAATTCTTCACTTCATTTGCAATATTTCCTTCTTCAATATTTTTCAATATTTCCTTCAATATATTTCTCAATATTTCCTTCAATATATTTTCTAATATTTCCTTCATCTATAATATTTGTTTCAATTTTTCAATATTTCCTTCAATAAATTTTTCAAAAAAAATGGCATCATCTGCAATGAAAGGTAGGGCTTGGACCCGAAAAGACAAGGTTCTAAAAAACGCTAGGCGCTAGTCGGGCGGCAAGCAAGGGCCTAGCGCCTAGGCGGCTAGGCGGGGTCTAGGCGGACGCCTAGGCGGCCTAGGCGGATTTGAATAAAATAATAATATATATCGTATAAATTAGTTAAATTAATATATAATAGATAAATAAACATTGAGTAATACGTTATTTTTGGAAAGATATACTTATATAATGCAAAAGTATAATATAGTCTGATCTTCAAAAGAAAAAATAATAAAATATTATATTGTAAGAATATAATACAAAGTTATTTTCAAAACAGAACAACAAATTTATCTAATATATTTATTAGTTGATATTGGGTAATTATTATTTATGTTTTTTTTTTATTATGAGGGACTTTCACACAAAACTATGCACTTTTTTCTACTTTCCCGATTTTCCTTGATGCCTAGTCTAGTCTCTATCTCTTTCTCTCCTTGAAAACAACAAATCACATTAACTGCACACTCCATCTCTCATCCGCACATTTCCCTCTGTCTGTTACCAAAAGAACCCTTTATCTTCTTCTTTATCTTCTTCTCTTCAACCCTCCGTCTTCTTCTCTTTTTGAAACAACAAATCAAAACCACTCAAACCCTCCCATCTCTCATCCGCACCTCCCTCTATCACTCCCTCCAAGCCTTAGCCACCACGGTAATTCTTCGTTTTCATGCACAGAAGTTCTGGGAAAGAGGCAGAGCAGCACCGCTTTGAGTTTTGATTATGTGCGATGCGTTTGTACTCCTCCATCATGTTGTCGACGTCCTCGTCAATGGTGACAGAGATCAACGGGTCAGTTTGCACAGACGCAGAGCCAAAAGACGAGCTCCGCCTAGGGCCGCCCAGCTCTGCCTAGGCCCGCCCAGCTCCGCCTAGGCCCGCCTAGCACTGCCTAGGCGGCCGCCTAGATCCTCTCCGATTTCTTGAACGTTTTGCCCAAAATCGCCACGGAAGCCCAGCGCCTAGGCGCCGCCTAGGCGGCCGCCTAGGCCGATTTTTAGAACACTGCGAAAAGAAGATGAAGCTCTTTGCAAGGCTTATAGATGGATCTCAGAAGATAGTGTGAGGGGGATTTCTCAAACAAGTGAAGGTGTTTGGACTCGTGTGTCAAAAAAATACTTAGAGTTCTACGAAGGCACCATTCCACCGAATACCCGAAACCACGAAAGTTGTTCTTCAAGATGGAAGAAACATCTTCATCCAAGTTTGAATAAATGGCATCAAGCACTATTAGCAGCAGCACGTAGACATGAAAGCGGCGCCAATTACTATGACGAAGTTAGTGTTTTTACAGTTTATTTTAAATGTTTAATTATATTACATTAATTTCGTGAATTAATTTCCTAAAAATTTTTTAATTATATTTTCTAGGTACGCTAAGTGGAGGAATTGTATATGGAGGGCAGCTCAAAACCCTTTCAGTTTCACGATTGTTGGGAAATTTGTAAAGGGTGGGTGTTATTTGAAGATCCACCTCAACATAGAGTGGATCCTTTGGAAGCTGCAACCCCATCTGTAGATATGAGTGAAGATAGATCTCCTACCATTCAACAAACAAGGGTAGAAAATCCGACTCCGTCCGAAATTTCTTTACCTAGGGCTATGGGACGAAACAAGGCCCGAAGGTTGAGGGAAAAGGGCAAGGCAAATGCTGATTACGCCGCTCAACATGAAGTGGCGACCTCATTTCGATTACTGGCGGAGCAAAATGCCCGTGATGCGGAAGAAAGGAAGTGTAGACATGAAAAGCGAGCCAAACAAATACAAGAAGAGATGGATGATAAGAATATGGAAATGAACACTTCGGATTACACTCCAATGAGTAAGGCCTATTTTGATAGGAAAAAAAAAAGAAACTATGGCTCGGCGGCAATTGTTTACCTCTGACTATACTCCTACAATGGCGGATGATGAAGATGATATTGATTATGGATATTAAATTTAAGTCGTTGTAATTTTTAAATTTAAGTTAATGTTGTTTTTAAATTTAATTTGTAGTGTTTAAATATAAGTTGTTGTTTTTAAATTTAAGGTGTTGTAGTTTTTAAATTTAAATAATAAATTATGTTTGGTCCTATGGCCCTTTGGCCCTCGGTTGGAGACGGTTTTTTATGACAGGGCTAAAACGAGCCCTCTGGCCCTCTGGCCCTCGGTTGGAGACGGAGGCAAATATGGCCCTGTACTGTTCATTAAAATATTAATATCTTGGAGAATCTTGGAGGGCCAGAGGGCTAAAACGAGCCCTCTGGCCAGCCATCGGTTGGAGATGGCCTTACTTAGGCCATCTCCAACCGAGGGCTGGCCAGATGGCTCGTTTGGCCATGTACTGTTCATTAAAATATTAATATCTTGGGGAATCTTGGAGGGCCAGAGGGCTCGTTTTAGCCCTCTGGCCCTCCAAGATTCTCCAAGATATTAATATTTTAATGAACAGTACAGGGCCATATTTGCCTCCGTCTCCAACCGAGGGCCAGAGGGCCAGAGGGCTCGTTTTAGCCCTGTCACAAAAAACCGTCTCCAACCGAGGGCCAAAGGGTCATAGGGCCAAACATAATTTATTATTTAAAAACTACAACTTAATTTTATTTAAAAATCATGTTGGTTAGTGTTGTATAATTTTTATGTTGGTTAAACAAAACATATGAAACAAAATTTGATTCATATGAAAAGGAAAAAAAAAGGGAAAAAAAAGAAGTTTAAATTCATTAAAAAAAAAAAGTTTAAATTCATTAAAAAAAAAAATAAAAAAAAAAAAGGCCTAATAGTACAACGGCTACTAGCCGTTATATTAAAAAACATTTCAAACTATTAGTGTCGGTTATAACCGACACTAATAGTAGAACTATTAAAAAAAAATAGAAGTTATAGTGCTGTCGGTTATAACCGACAGCAATAGGAAATCATTAAAAAAAAAAAATAGCCAGCCCTCCAGCCCTCCAGCCCTCTCCGATCCCGTGGGGCCCTCCCAGATTCCAGAGCCCTCTGGCCTAGCCCTCGGTTGGAGACGGTTTTAGGGCTATTTTCGGTCCTCTGGCCCTCTGGACCCTTCGGTTGGAGATGGCCTAACTTAGCTGTCTGGCATATTTCTAAATATTTGGTATGCTGTGTCTTACTTATAATAGCTCTTGAAATACCGTGAACCTTTATTTGGCATGGTATGTCGTGCTTCAATCTTTTTTCATTTCTTTTGGGCCATCAAAAGTGTTTTTGTTCGAAATAGGCTTTCTTGAAGAGCCCTATGTTAAATTGTTCAACATTTTTCAACACTATCACAAAAACAAATTGGTAACAGTCAAATTTTTTCACATTATAAGTAGTCAATGACTTATTCATGATACGAATGATACTAATATAACAAAAGTAATTCTCAATGGCTTTAGACCAAGATCAATTATTTATTATTTACAAAAGGAATGTTATTACTTTTGTTATTCATTATTTAGTATTATGCGGGTAAGTCACAAATAAATGTTCGTGGTCCTTCAAGATCAATTATTTATTATTTACAAAAGGAACGTTATAGTGCTGTCAGTGTCCAGCATTATGAAGAACTTGGTCTTGTAATAGCAATAGATAAATCCGGCAAGCATATATATTGGGGTTATGATGAATCAGTCCTGTAATAGCAATGGTATGTCTTCGTTTTACTCAATTGAGTTATGAATCAGAGTCTCTAAACTGCATGCACTAGTATTTGATCATGCAATAAAATACTGTCTGGAAATTATTCCATGTTATCGTTCCCCAACTTCAGTTAGCACTCATGTTTGACACAGTTTTCTGTTCAGTGTTTCAGCTTGCAGCTTGCTGATACAGATGGATCATCCACGACGCCATCATCACTTCTTCCCTCAAATCCTTAACTCTAAAGCGCGCAGAGGTAAATGCTGAACCTTCACACTCTCGCCAAAGCCAAGCAAGTCTTGTTCAATTGTTATTATCATCATCATTATTATGTGTATTAACGTTGCCTTTAAGTTTTTTCCCTAAAACTTGCTCGGGCGCCCTGGACAATGGTTTGTTAAAACTTAAAAATCTTTAAAGCTGCACGGGCATGACTTGTATTTTAATACGTAAAATTTAGTGCAATTTTCTAGTTTTCATCCCCTTTGAAAGTCAACGGGATCTCCTTTTTTTTTTTTTTTTTTAATGGAGACGCATTCTTGACCGTTGGATTGATTTTAATGAAATTGTATGGTTGAGATTAAATCACAGGCCACACAATTTCAACCATATAATTTTATTAAAGCCAAATCTAATAGTCAAAAAGATGTTTCCATTTTTTTTGTAAATGAGAATTCCTCTTCTTAAAGGATTCATGTCGCAATAACCATTTGAGTCAAAGAGATACGAAAATCTTGTTAATTCGAGCAACTTGGGTTTGAGTTGGTCCAAACCCACTCTCGTCTAATTGGGTTGGCCCAAACCCACCCACGTTTAGTTCGACTTTATAAAACAAAATGAACTCTATCTGGGTTGAGGCCTTGCCTGCCCACATTCTAACTAACCCAAATCAACTCAACCCAATCCATTTAAACAAGAAACCTATTGCCATACTAACCCAAGTACTCGATCAAAAACCAAACTCTACATGGATTCAACTTGTTCATTAATCTTCTTATATATATAATATATCGATCCTCTTCTCATCTCGTCCATCTTTTTTCTTCCTCTCTCTCTCCTTAATTTGCCTGTCGCACGGAACGAAGCGCGCAGGATGGAAATAAATAAAAGTGTGCTCCAAAAATTAGAATATCTATTACAAGAGATTGCAGAATCTCTAAAGGAAGAGGTGGCTGTGATAAATAATTTGCGTCCTGAAGAAACTTATGCATCTTATTTGAAGCATTTGGCTGCTTCTACTGGAATTCTTGGAAAACTGGACTTGAAGGAGCGCCACGGCCATGCAGATCATGTGAGTGGTGACGGCAAAGAAGCATTATTGGACACGGAGGATTCATTCAGTGACTGGGTTCACGTTATCCACCCAGTTGCTGATGAGTTTGAAGGAGACTCCTCCGTATCATCAGCCGTGCCACCAACAACAAAGTTTAATTCTGTGGCACGGCTGGTTAGATATTGGCTCGGTTTAACAGCAGACACAATATTGTCCGCGACAGCCGATATTCTCGTTTCGCTCACAGCCCCCATTCTTAGAATCATTATCACCACCATGCTCGATAGGGCTCGTGCACTTGACAAACTTAAAGGGATCCTGAAAGTTATTATTCAAGAATTGGAAAAGATAAACCCAGAAATACGGGAAATCGTTACTACCTTGGTTGCCGCGAAAGTCATGATCAAGCTTTCAGAAGAAGATGAATCTGAAGTCTCCAAGGGGTTCTTGTCGATCATACAACAATGTCTGCTCAAGTTGCAGGTACGTTACACATATAAATCTATATAAATTAGGTTATACATGGGGAATATACACATGACATTATTGTGAGCGCCTCTGTCGTATTTCAAGGCGTGGACATGTAACAGTAAAGGGTAATGTTAGGGATACTAACTTTTTAAACCAAATTTTAAAATTTTGTAAACCATAAACGTGATTGTTGAGATTGAATTATTATTTAAGTGTTGATTGAAATGCTTACTTCCTATTGCTGACACGTCATTTAGTTTGCAAATTTGATCTAAAAATTTGGTATATCTACCAATGTCAAATATATATTAATAAAGTGTATTATTTTTATTTTAACCTAACAATTACGAGTCTTTAATATATATACTGATTTTTTTGTTATCAATGTTTGGAATTTTCTGTGCAGAAAAAATATCCGGACATCTTGGATGGGGAAATACAAGCTTCAGATGCATAAACTATATTTACAATTTTATTTCTTTTTTTATATTTTTGTTAGAGGTAAATAAGAATTCTTCACCAACAGGGAAGGAATAGTACTAAACCGTAATATTAGTTTATGTTACTATCTAATTAGTCTAATTGAATTAGTTTTTTTTTTCTTTGAAAAAGTACAATTGAATTATGTTACTATTTGATTAGTCTAATAAATTAGTTTTTTTTTAACAAGTATAATTGAATTAGTTATGAGCAAGGAAGAAAATATCGGTAATATCGGAAATATCGGTAGTCCGAAAACACGGAAATATCGATGGAAATATCGGGATAATATCGATATCGATAAAAATTACATGGAAACCACGGAAATTGTAAGAAAAACTTGGAAATTTTTATTGAAACTTTGTAGGATGTTTATTTAGTCAATTATCTATTAGTTTATCACAAAAAATTGGAAGGAAATGCATTGCATGATGAATTTAACTTTATCAAGTTGATTATATAGCGAGCTGACAAACATTGTGAGTGTAGAAAATATGTAGTAATTAATTAAAGAAGTTTAAACACACCAATTGGGGCTTATTGAGGCAAGTTTTTTAGATATGACCTCGCATCAACTCGTCTTTTGTGTTAATTTGTAATCTTAACTGGTTTTGTTGTGTTGTGTCAATTAGTTAAATTAAGCGGTACATCCAATTGGGGCTTATAAACATTTTAATTCTCCTTAAAAATCTAAGGGCATTTAATCATGATTTTAAATGATTCTTTAAAGTTTAAGGGGTATTCGATCATGATTTTTAAGAAATTCATACATTCCAAATGTATTCATTTAGAAATTGATTCGAAGAGATTTTTAAAAAGTTGGGAAACTCGAAAAAATTAGAAATATTTCACATAATATTTTAAACATTCTCAAATCGCTCCCTGAAAATTTGAGGGAAGTCACTTAAAATTTTACATAAAAGTTTTAAAAATTATTAAACTTCATCAAAATTCATAAATTTTTAAATCTATTATAATCCTTTAAAATCTGAATGGAGTAAAAAATTCAAATCTAAACCTAATATGAAACAATCACTAAATTACATAGAATTTCTAAACCAAATCTAACAAGGATCAATTACAATTCTAATACGATGTTGTAATTACTTGGAGTTTTTTAGGGCAATATGTAACTCACCCCCATTTATAAAGATATATTTGTGTAATTATCCCCTAAACATTTTAATATATCAAATCGGTCCTCTTTGACTACCATCCAAAATATTGGATTCCTTTTTTATGAAGTGGCCACGTGGCCCCCCCTCCACTCTTCTCTTTTCTCTCTCTGTTCCCCCGTGACTCCCTTCTTCTTTTCTTCTTCTTTTCTTTTTCTTCTGTCTCCCTCTCAGCTCTCTCTGTCATATCTCCCTCATATCTCTTCTCTGCACCGTAGCACGCACGCACACATCTCCCTGCGCACCCTTCTCCCTTCTCCCTCCTTCCTCATTCCCACAGCTTTTAATTATTTTTCGCTGTCTCTCTCTCTCTCCTCCCTGCTCGTCACTCTCTTCAGATCCCAATCTCTCTGCAAATCACAAATTCCCGGTCGCCCCTCTCTCTCTCTCTCTAAAATCCATTCCGTCAGGGAATCAAAATCTCATCTTTTTCATTCACATACAAAACCCACACACATATTTATAGATCTGCTGCTCCTCCTTCCATGGCTTCCACCGGGAATCAAAATCCGCCGCCGCAGCAGCAACCATCGCCCTCGGCCGCTGCTGCGTCGTTTCTCGCCGCTTCCACTCTCTCGTCCCCCAAGTCGAAAACGTTGTCGTCCGTGTCGACTGCTCCGCCTCCTCGTCTTCCTCCTCTGACAAGTCTCGGACCCCCTAGATCGGAGTCTATCGTCCTGTTTAACAGTCGGCCGGAGCTGTAGAAGCTCCGGCGTTCTTTTCCGAGTAACAGTTCAAAAATATCGCGATATTTTCAAAATATCGCGATATTATCGATAATATCGCGATATTTTTTCGAAATCCCCTTGGATACCACTTAAAATATCGGTTGAGGAAAAAACCGATAATATCGGCGATATATCGCCGATATTATCGATATTTTCTTCACTGGTTATGAGTAGTAATTCAATTAATCTGCTTTACTTTTTTTTTCTTTAAATAATCTCTTAATTCCTTCATATCATGTTATGTTATGTTAGGATAGGTCCTTGGTACACCACCTCCAATTCAGATGGTATGAGAGGGTGGAGGGGTCAAAACATGGGTAATGGTGGTCTCAAATCAGGAGTAGTCAGTCATGGAAATTTTCCGAATCTAGGTCGGACCAATAAAGTGACTCGTCTTCCGAACTTAAGACCTTCTCAAGGATTTCTTACAGAGTAATTTTGATTAAAAATTTCAATCACGTCATAGTTTCCAAGCAATTATTTTATTATACGTTCTCGAATTTATTTTCACGTATTCTAAAAAGCTAGAATGAACAAGTTGAAGTGTGCCTCACTAACTCCTAATTTCTCGACAACGCTTAGTGAAATACATATGCAGTATGGTCGAATAGAATTCCTCTTAACATTATTTAACATGTCATCTTTGACGATTTGAGTTGTACTTGAAATTTTCCGTTCAATATCATCACTTTTGTACTCAAAAGGTTTTAAGTGGACCTTTGGGCGCAACCAATTTATAATGTACTATAATGTATACGTGGTTTGGTTCCAATTGTGATTTTCATGTCACTTGTTCATAGGTGAGTAATTCATAGAGGTACACAAAATAATGTTATGTACTCAACTCAAGTTATAAAATATGGATTTGTTTTTATATTTTATTGATAATACTCAAAAAGCGAGACATATAATTTCTAGTATAATACACAAAGGAAAAAAAATAGCACCACGTGACAGTATTCCTCGTACCCAAAAAGATTTCAGAGCGAAGGGATTACAGATTTGGGCTCAAAAAGTATTTATAAATGATGGCCCAAAATAATGAAAAGGCCCACCCCACCCACACTTCTAATATCCACACAGATAGTAGTCATCGTCTGCGACGCACCGAGTGTCAGTGGGCGAGCGAGACCTGAACTACTGAGCTCAACAAAGCCCGAGCCTGAAGAGTGCTACGGCGTCGCTTCCGAAGTAGAAGTTGAAGGAGAGAAGAAAGATGAATACAGACATCACAGCGTCAACGAAGCCCGAGTACCCGGTCATAGATCGGAACCCTCCGTTCACCACAGTCGTCGGCAACTTCAGCACCCTCGATTACTTCCGTTTCGCCACCATCACCGGCGTCTCCGTTACCGTCGGCTACCTCTCCGGTATCCCCATAACCCTTTCCGATTTTTCACGCTTTCTTCGATTAAAGCAGTAATCTTGATTAAGTAATTTGTGTGAATTTGATAGGGATTAAGCCCGGGATTAGAGGGCCGTCAATGGTTACAGGAGGTTTGATTGGGGTAATGGGCGGATTCATGTACGCTTACCAGAACTCGGCGGGACGCCTCATGGGCTTTTTCCCCAACGACGATGAGGTAGCTCGTCACAAGAAATGAAAATGCACATTCAGTGTTCACCTTTCTAGGGTTTCTCTCTAATAATCAGACTGTTCCTTTTGTGCTGAATTCTTTCGTGTGCTACTTAATCGGAAATTAAAAGTTGCAGTTTTTTGGATCCGATGCCAATGCTGTCGTTTAAGTGTGTTTTGAAATGTCATACAACTGATAATAAAATGCTGCTGTTGTTGATATGATGCTATACAATGTAGTCCAACATTTTGTGGTGTTGGCTCTGAACAAGTTTATTTTATTTGCGATTTGTTCCAATTAATGGGATGTTAGCTCTCCGAGTTGGAAGTATGCGGAATTTTATCGTATTGGATCAAGCTTAACATGTTGTTTCCAGAGCTATGTTTTGCTTTTATGTAATTGTTGATTAAGAAGAATAGCTTCCGGTTCGGGAGAATGATCATTTACGCATTTTTCCTTTCATGATATCCTTGAATTGGTGATTGTCAAGCTAGAATAGAACCTTTAAAGGTCTTATAGTAAGAAAGTCTGTTTCTTGATATGCTTTTGTAATTGGCATATGAGAAGGACATAACTTCCATTAAGGAAAACATCATATTCACTGGAGATCAGTCAGACTTTGACAGTGCTAGTTACGTGATTTTGCTTATTGAGTTTTTGAAACTTGTGAGCCTGTGTCTAGTTCAAGAGGAGACGGAAATAGGTGGAGGATGGTTTTTGCAAAACAGCCGAGGGTTATAGAGTAGGGGCAGAAGGTGCACGTAAAGGTAGGAAAGAAGCTAAGCACTAGGCTGGGAGCGTTACAAACTGATTGTTCCCTTTGCTGCATGATTTCCTGATCTGGACAGATAATAGATAATAAGCTCTGTCATAAGCTTTAAGAGAGGAGAGGGAGAAGAGGGGGGTGGACGGGTGTGTGACCGGCTCAGTTGGGGTTGTTTACAAATCAGGTGCCTTGTTGGACTCCCCCATCTGCCCCTTTTACAAAAATTAACGTCGACACTAGTTGGTTTAAGATGTCCTTGTCGGGATTTGTGGGTGTAGTTTTGCAAGGCACTGAGGGGCAGTTTATTGCAGCAGCGCGTTACTCGATCAAGGCTCCCAATGATGCAGCTGCTGAAGCTTTGGCGCTGCTTCACGAATGCGAATTGGGTGCTTCAATGGGTTTTTCTACAGTAATTCTTGAATCGGATTCTCTCGAGGCCGTCTCTCGCCTCTCTAATTCTCTTGATGATGGCATTTGGGAGGCTTTTCCTAGTTTAGCTAGGGTGAAAAGGCTAGGGGAAACCTTTCAGAACTGTCGCTGGTCTTGGGTTCCAAGAACAACCAATATGGCGGCGGATGTTCTTACGTCGCGGAATTGTATGGAGATGTGTGATGTAGTTTGGGTTGATAGGCCCCCATCTTTGTTGGTTTTTGTTTTGAACAATGATGGTCTTCCTTGTCCTCATTAGGCGTGGATGGCAGTGCTAGGGGGTGACGCTTCCTCTTGGTTGTAGCGTCCCTTTCTCTGTACCTCCTTTCATTGCCTTCTTTGCTTTCTCAAGCTTGTTGTTTGCCTCTCGTAGGCTTTCTTGTTTTTTAATTTGGCCTCTGTGCCCTGGAATGATATTCCTAGTTCTCCAAAAAAAAAAAAAAAGCGTTATTTTACCCCTTCTTGAACAATGTACTCTACTTTCTGTGGAGCTTGTGGATTGTTCTATTAATTTGGGAGGCTGATGTTTGGTATAACGAAATGTCATGTGAAGTGGTTGAAGATTAATGATAACCAGGTAGGGCATCGTTTCTAATGCAGATATTGCTATTCGATAGTTATTTTTTGAACCTAGGCTTGTATGTGTTCTGTTTGTATAACTTGTAGCATGCACAAGCCCATACTAATATATCTTCTCGAAATCTTCTCTCTTCGATTGTTCACCTGTAGTTATTTGTGTTTTTTGTATGCAAAGTGATTATGTATGGCTGGCTTTATACAAAGTGCATGTCCAATCCATGGTGGAGATTAGGCTTTGTAATTGTGAAGTTAAAGTACAATTTTTTTTTTTTTATGAACAAACAATATTATATCCACCATTGACTTTGTGCAAAATGAAAACAAATGTAGATATTAGGCTTTGTAAATTTAAGTACAAATGTATGTAGGTTTTAATATTGGCTCTGATATGATTTGGACCCGAACTGCTCCGTGCAAACGTTGAGGCACCTTGGTTGCATTCAGCTAGGTCTGCAGCGGCACCTTAGGGTTCAGAGTCATCAAGTTGATAACCTGAAGATGCCGTGATTTTGAGTTCTCTGGCAACCTCTCTCTTTAATGATCTCGGAGAAACCTAACATCCGTTGCAAGAGTGTTTGTCGTGGTCTCCCGTCGTCCTTCATCCCCCATCTCCATCTCCATATCCAATTTTTCTTTTCCTTCTCCACTAATCTCACCAGCAGCAGCAGCAGCAGCCGCAGGAGTCATCAAAGCCTGGAGGGATCCATGAACAGTTGGAACAAAGATTGAGCGACTTCAATGTTACTATCGGACGGTAGATCGTTTTCCATTGAGTAAATAATAAAGCACCCACGTTGGAACGCCAATATCTCAATCCAAGTCAATAGTGTCTTGAAACGCGGCTGGAGTCTGGACCCACGTAACACGTTGGATCTGGTGGGCGGCACTTACCGATTCATTCAACTGCCTTCAAGGCTTCAAGCATAAATCCTGTAAATTATACCAAGTGTTAATTAATTAATCATTATTTCATTTTATAGTGTCACTGTCTTATTTTCATAATTAGTATTATAAAAATTATAAAATTGTGATTAAAGAAGAATGGTAATCTCATCCCACTTCCCACGAGCACCCGCACCGGGCAAAGGCATGGTCGGAGTAGGTAAAGAGAAACTCCTCCACCCACTTCCATACAAATTACAAAAGGTCGTTCCTAAAATTAAATATCAAATATTTGCATTTTGCTTCTGTTTTCTGGAAGCTTCCTTTTACATGTGACGACCATTTTGAGATTAGGACAAAATCTTAATTGACACTCATATCATATATGCCATATTTAAGGTCTCCCAACAGTGGCTTCCATGAATATTAATTTATAGCATTTACATTTTATATGACGACTAATGTTAGCACAACTCTTATAATATTAGTGAAGGCATGAGCGAGCTAGCTAGCTAAGAGAGATAAGAGAAATATTAGAGGACTTTACAAATGTTTGGCATACTACTCCTAGAAAGTTTATCCCTTTCTTATGATTTATAGCAGTTAAAAGTGAGTCTCATCACTCGTGTCAACTGACACATTTTATGCACCGATTTTTTTTTTCTTTTATTTTTTTTTCATGCATGCGTATAATGTCGCTTATTTTTAATCTTTAAATTGAATCAACTGATAAAAAAATAATAGACATAAATAAACAACAACATGCAAAAGGAGAAAGAATATATGCCACACCATCAACAATTTTAGACAAAAAAAAAAAGGACAAATCTTAAAGCGTGTTGAAGAAAGGCCATGGCAATTGGGAAGGTCAAATGGACAATACATCCTAATCTTACGACGCAAAGTCCAAATCTTCACGTGCCATGCAATGACTGGTCCCCCCATCAACTCATTCATTAATTTATACCCGAGCAAAAATTTTAGTGTTGCTATCCGATACATAAAGTTGGATTTCATTTCAATACCATTGAAATTATGTACTTGTATTAGGCTGAAACAAGAAATGAAATGTCATACAAGAAAACCCTAGCTGCGAGAGAGGAAAAAACCTACCCCCGCCGACTGCAGCCCTTGATGTTGGGGTCAATGGCCATCCTTCTTAATTCCTTCCTTCTCCTTCTTTTTGTCTGTTTTTAGTAGTGGTCACTCACTCGCTTTATCGATGAGAGCCTTTGTGTTTGTGGTTTTGGATCACTCTCTCCTTGTAAGGTGGAGAGCTTTTGTAGCAGTTATGACTTACAGCTCAACCTCGAATCTTAGAACAATAATTGTTATTCAAATCTGAGGTGATAATTTTGTGGCTTGTGCACTTGGTAAGGATTATGCAGAAGAAGCTCAACGTTTGTTGGAGGTGATTTAAGTAGAGTTTTTTCCTGCAATTACAAGACCATCAAAGGGGTTTGCGATCTTTCTCTTATATATGAGGTCGTTCCAATGGTTTGATGGATTCACAATCATGTTTTTGTGTCATTGCAAAGTTTTTAGGTAATGGTATGTGTTTACCTTGTGTGTCTTGACAGTGTAGGTCTGGCTCGTAGGGTTTAGGCCTTATGAGCTTATTTTTCCTATTAGTTAGGTGTAGTCTCATGTGGTTGAAGAATCATACATCCAAGGAAATTGTTTTGTTTTTGTTGTGATTTCGTTATCTGTTCACCTGACAAAAAACTATGGGTAAATCTATTCTCATAGCAAGACTTCATTGTCGACAGAGCATCGTCCCTTGCCATTTCATCATAAAGAGATGCAAGGTTTGTCCTCGTGGATGTTATCTTTCCATTTGGTTATATGTGATTACGTGGGGCAGGTTTTGCATTGTCCGCGGTGTTTGTAATCATGGAATTGTATTTCCGGTCAATAATGTTCCTCATTTTATTCAATTAATATTACCTTAAATAAAGAAATGTGTTATCGGAGTAGACCACTATAGTTCTCATAATTATTAATAATTTATGTACTATAATATGTAAGGAGATAATAGCGTTATATTTATAACGTATAATATATGGACTAATATATGGACTCGTACACCGACATATCCTCAGAGTATTTCGCGAAAATTGTAGATTGTGAATATTTTATGCAACTCCCATAAGGTACGTAGTCTTAAAGATATTCCTAATCCTAATCTTATTGGTTTCATCAATTGGGATCAATAAAAACCATTATCTTCTTGACGAGTACTTGCTTTTGTCGTTTTTCTTAATTAATTAGATTTAACTTTAAAAATGGTTTATCTGTCTGATTGGCTAGTTTCAGTACCACCTGCACGCATTAAGAAAATCCAAACCTAACTATGTTTTTAATCTTTTCTTGATAAATTATAATTAGGGTTTTGGAGGCTAACATGTTCAGCACCAACCTCCGAATAGCATCAGATCTTTTGTTCCTTGGAGTGGAGTTCAAGACGCTGACACATTTTAATCATTTTTTAATTTCGAGTTCAAAAAACGTTGGTTGAAACTTGAAAGCTTTAAACAAAAATAAAATATTGAGCAAAGGGCACCACAAGGGAAGTTCGAAGAACGTGGGGCGTGGCAACCTTCCAGGCAAAAGCCCTGCTTATAAGATGTCCCTTCTTCTCCCACTATATTTACGAGAATGGCATTTGACCGTTCTGTCCCGAGAGTCCCTACCCCGAAAGTCTCCAAATCATACCATGCAACTTCCAAGTGGACGCGAATCGGCTGAAACCGACCATGGTTTTTGTCTCACTTAACGCTCATCGATGAGCGGCTTTACCGTTTTTTAGATAATACTGGTAGCCTTTGCTTCTTTAATTGCATAAGATTCTACAAAATATCAAATCAATATATTCTATTCTCATACAGCACGGTAATTTTTATAAAGATTTTACTTTGTATAAAAGTTAGTCATGTATGTTATTATCAATATTCAGAGAAAGAATATACTTGTTGCTCAATTTGTATTTTGATTTACGCGGTAATGATTAATTAGTTTATTTTTACTAAGTGTACATGTTAAAAGTTAATTTATTTTACAACAATACATGTTATTTCAATTAAGCTTATATAGCTTGCACATATTAGGAAAATTATCTTATCATTTCATTACTCAATAAGATTACACAATGATGCCTTATATACTAGTTACTCACTAGTATTAGATAACTAACTAATTACACCTTCATTAACTAATCACTCACTAATTACAAAACTACCACAACAACCTTAACTGTTTACAGTTTTACCCTTATTATCCCCCCCCTCAAACCTAACTGAGGTAGCCGAAGGGAGAGTTTGTCCCTGAGAAGAAGGAATCTGTGCTTGGACAGAGCCTTGGTGCAGATATCAGCAACCTGATCTTGAGTACACACAAACAAAACTTGAACTTGATGAGCAAGCACTTTTTCCCGAATGTAGTGATAATCAATCTCCACATGCTTGGTTCGAGCATGGAAGATTGGATTTTTAGCCAATGAAATGGCAGAAATGTTGTCACACCAAATATGAGGGGAAGAAGGAAGATCAAGACCAACATCAATTAAAAGCTTGCATATCCATGTCAGTTCAGCTGCAGTGTTAGCCAAGGATCGATATTCAGCTTTGGTCGATGACTGAGCCACAGTAGGCTGTTTCTTGGCACTCCAGCTTATAAGGGAGTCACCCAAATAGACACAAAACCCCCCAGTAGATCGGCGATCAAGACTGCAACCGGCCTAATCGGCATCAGAGAAAGCAGTGAGAGTAAGAGGTTTAGGACATTTTGGAAACCATAAGCCAAGAGACAGAGTACCCTTGAGATATCGGAGAATGCGTTTGATGGCCTGAAAGTGAGCTTGTCTCGGACAGTGCATAAATTGACAAACCAAATTAACTGCATAAGACAGATCTGGCCGTGTCCATGTTAAGTATTGCAAACCACCAACCAAAGATTTATATTCCTCAGGTTTATCCAGCAGAGAAGAGTCATGATCCAATTTAGTTGTACTAAGAGTAGTGACACAAGGTTTGGAACCTTCCATGTGTGCTTTGGAGAGAAGATCGAGAATATACTTGTGTTGAGAGAGAAGGATACCAGATGATGACCGCTTGACTTCAATTCCAAGGAAGTAATGAAGAGGACCAAGATCTTTGACAGGAAATAAAGAACTGAGCTGAGAAATAATATCTTGGCAGAGTTGAGCATTCGGTCCAGTAACAATAATATCATCAACATAGACCAAAATGAAAATCAACGCAGGAGCCTTCTTGACAAAGAGAGAATGATCATTTGAGGAACTTGAGAAACCCAGAGACTTCAATGCAATGGTGAGTTTGTCATACCAGGCCCTGGGGGCTTGCTTGAGCCCATACAAAGATTTATGGAGATGACAAACATGATTTAGCTTTGTAGGGTCTTCAAATCCTGGTGGTTGGATCATGAACACAGATTCGGTCAAGGTACCATGCAAAAAGGCATTGCTGACATCAAGTTGATTGAGAAACCAATCAAACTTGGCAGCCAAAGTGAGAAGTAACCGAATAGTAACAGGCTTAGCAACTGGACTAAATGTCTCGGTATAATCAATGCCTTGCTGCTGATGGAAGCATTTGGCAACAAGCCGAGCTTTGTACCTATCAATGGTACCATCCGGTTTCCGTTTGATTCTAAACACCCATTTCGCGCCAACCAAGTTCTGAGTGGGATTAGCAGGAACTAGAGACCAAGTGCCAGTTTGAATGAGAGCATTGAATTCTTCTTGCATTGCTCGACGCCAATGAGGATGTTTGGAGGCTTGAAGATAGGTAGATGGGGTATAATCGGGAGAGAGATCAGAAGAGATGGGATACTTGGTTGCCATAAGTGCTTTGGGTTTAAAAATACCCGATTTGGATCTGGTTTGCATGGTTTGAGTATTGAGAGGTATTGAGGGTGCAGAAAGAGGAGGGTTAGGTAAGACAGTAGAAGATGGGACATGAAGAGATTGAGATGGAGAGGGTGAAGAGAGATTTGGAGATAAGAGAGGGGACGGATAGGAAGAAGGTTGAGATAGAGAAGGAAAAGTCAATGTGGTTGGAATAGGATTGGATGGTTGTAAATGAGAAGAACTAGAGCTGGAATGTGATTGCGGAGGATGATCCTTTTGAGCAAAAGGAAATGTATCTTCATCAAAAATAACATGCCTTGAAAGATACACTCTGCCAGTGGAAAGATCAAGACATTTATAGCCTTTGTGGTTCAAACTGTACCCCAAAAAGACACATTCCTTGCTTTTGGGATCAAGCTTGGAAGTTGTATAAGGTTTCAACCATGGGAAACATCGACATCCAAAAATTTTCAGTGAGATGTAATCTGGAGATCTGTGAAATAGTAGTTCCCAAGGTGAGAAGGTGGTGGTTGTTGGCATCCGATTGATGAGATAGATAGCGGTGGCAAAAGCTTCAACCCAATAAGAATGAGGAACCTTGGATGCTGCTAGGAGAGTTCGAGCAGTTTCAACCAAATGCCGGTCTTGCGCTCAGCACAACCATTTTGCTCAGGTGTGTGGGGGCAACTTAACTGATGGGAAATGCCATGTTCTTGAAGAAACTTGATAAACTTGAGACTAAGAAATTCCCCACCAGAATCAGATCGCAAGATAACAATCTTAGTACTGAGTAAAGTTTCCACCAACACTTTGAATTGCACAAATGTATCAAAGACATCAGATTTAGACTTGGGAGGAAAAAACCAAGTATACTTGGTGTAGTCATCAACAAAAATGAGATAATATCGATATCCATTAACAGAAAGGAGTGGTGCAGGACCCCATACATCAGTGTGCAAGAGCTCCAGAGGCTTACTGGATGTACAAGAAACAGAAGCAAAAGACAACTTGGAACTCGTGCCTAGAGCACAACTGGAGCACACAGATTGATTTAAAGCACTGGAAACTGAAATACAAGACTGAGATGCTAGTTTATTAAGTATTTTGAGGGCAGGGTGACCCAATCTGTGATGCCAAGTCTGCTGTGAAGCTTTAGCAGAAGCTGCAAATGCCTTTTGATTACCAGCAATAGAAGATGCATGAAATGGATAGAAACCAGCTCTCACAGGACCTTTAAAAAGCGTTTTCTTCGAAGAAAGATCCTTCACAATGAAGTGAAAAGGATACAAATGAATAGAACACCAATTATCAAGAATAAACCGATTTGCGGAAATCAAATCTTGCTTAAGATGAGGAACATGCAAGACATTTTTAAGATCAAAACAATGAGAACCAGTATTAAGTGTAGAAGAACCAGAATTGAGTATAGGCAAACCTTTGCCATCACCAATGTACACTTGCTCAGGTCCAGTGTAAGGCTCAGGATTCTGCAAATTTGTGGAGGAATGAGTCATGTGCGAGCTCGCACCAGAATCAAGAAGCCAAGTAGGAGGGGTAGAGGCATGATAAGTAGCTGGAGAATTCTTGTTGCCAAAATTGGGATTCATGCGCTGAGGACACTCAACAGCTTCATGATCCAATTGGCGACAAATTTGACAAGAAATCTTTCTGTGAGAATTGTTGTACTGAGAACGAGGACCACGATTGTAACGATGATTACCCTGAGAACCGCGATTGAATCTTTGATTGCCCTGAAAACCTTGATAATTCCGCTGTGAACCACGATTTGTGTAATTACGAGATTGAGAGAAATTGCCACGATTCGGATGACCATAGGATTGTGAAGAAGATCCGTTCTGAGTAAAAAATGCTTGCGCGCCAAAATCACCAAGAGGTGTGGGAAGAAGACCAGCAGAAGCATTAAAGGCTTGAACAGGAACAGATGGTGAGGTTTTCTTGCGAGCAGTCAGTTGAAGCTCCTTACTCAAAAGCAGCCCATGAAGTTCATCAATAGTGGTTGAACCCAGGCGAAATTGGATTGCATCAATGAAAGACTCATACTCAGAGGGCAAACCATGTAAAATTACAGAAATCAACTCAGAATCTTCGATTGGAGCGCCTGCATTTGCAAGAGCATCTGCGATTTCTTCAATTTGTTGAAGATAGAGCGCAGCCGTAGAATCACCCTTCGTGATGCTACGAAGACAAGAACGAAGCTCATGAATGTGTGATTGCGATGCAGTTGCAAGTCGCGATTCCAATTTGGACCAGAGCTCACGGGACGAATTAACTCCAACAGTGTACGGAATTAAGGCATCCGATAGAGTAGAATTGATCCAAATCAAGATATTCTGATCATTCTCAAACCAAGAAACATACTGAAGATTGAGAGTAGAGGTTTGATTACCCGAGGAGTCAATAAGGTATTTCGGCGGAGCAGACATCGTACCGTCAATGATTCCGGTGAGATTGTACCGGCGAAGGATGAGAGCGAACAGAGCACTCCAGGTCAGATAGTTCGTCGATGTGAGCTTGATCGGCACCATAGATCCAATATTTTGGATCGTAATCGACGATGTCGTCAAGGAGAGAGAAGAATTAGGGCAAGAAGCAGAGCCAGAAGAAGGAGATCCAGCCATGGTGATTGCTAGGTTTGGAAGAATCAAAGATGGGGAAGCGGGAGATTGCTAGGGTTTGAAGATTCGAAGAGGAAGAAGCGGGAAGCAGAAGGAGAGGATCGGCTGTCGTAGGACTTAGGCGAGTGATACCATATTAGGAAAATTATCTTATCATTTCATTACTCAATAAGATTACACAATGATGCCTTATATACTTGTTACTCACTAGTATTAGATAACTAACTAATTACACCTTCATTAACTAATCACTCACTAATTACAAAACTACCACAACAACCTTAACTGTTTACTGTTTTACCCTTATTAGCACAAACCTCGTACACACATAAACAAAATAACAAATATTAGACAAATATTTGGACTCAAATAACCTAATACATTTTAGGGAACTTTAACGAAAAGCTCTTGGTACTGTTCACTTTAACGAAAAATCACATTTTTACACTAAAAAGTCAATCCTGATACTATTTACTTTACTCTTTATTTTGTCCTTATCGTTAAAACTCAAAGTTTTCAAGTCATTTTCATTAGTTTTCCTTACAGTAATTTACTCCTTTGGATAATATATATGGTAAAGCCCACTTGTCTCAATTAATAAAAGAGTTGTTTATCTATTTCATCTGAAAAATTGTCTCCAACTGGATTGTGTCTTAATCATCATAAACATATATAGAACAAAAAAGCCAAGTAGTGACCCTATATATAAACAATAGAGGATAATATTTGTTCTTTTATTTGGTTAAATTTTTTAAAGAATTAACTGTTCAAAACTCTTATGCATACCATGCTCCAGTGCATGGTAGAAAAATTCAAAGTTTTCTCTCTCGTCTTCTTCCAACTTTCATGACGGATTAAACCCTTGCTAATTATTTATCTTTTTTTTTTTGTATTAAATATGTACATTGATATTGCTGACATATATTAGAGCAGCCAAGTTTGAGTCTTTGAGATGTTTTCCAATCGTGGATAGTTAACCCATAATTAACAAGACCAAACGAAGAAGACCCAAGTATATATGATCATTTCCTTAAGCTCATTTTAAGACGATTAAACCGCACGTTGGATCAATGATTTAAGTTTATCAAATGAAGACTTAATAAGATGAGATTAGATTTAGAGTAATCCAAGTTCATGATATGTATATATATGTGTGTGTATATATTATATACATAGGTCCTAAATCCTGTCTTAAGTACGCTTTGACTGTAAGTAAAAGTCTACAAAGTACAGTACTCCATTCTCCGTTCATCAACAATTCTTTCTTAGTTTTCTACTCCACTTGCCTGCACTCGGTCATCCTAACTCCTGACCACACGTCGCGACGACGTTGTTCATGAGAAGAAGGTTAGTTTCGTCATTTCGTACCACAACCCAAAACATGTACACGGTCGTCCAAAAATTCTACTTAAAGGGGTGATCTTGTAATAACTCTAAACCCAGTGGCCTTTGTTTCTCAGGCACAGCTATAAAAAATCTACAAGGTCGCAGCACATAGTTCTAGGACAGGACAGAAGGATTCCTCTTTGCCTGCCGCCTGAACAAGAGGAATCTGAAAGCCTTTCGTTAAGGTTTTGCCGACCCACCAATCCCAGCTGACCTGAGCTGACTAATCCAGCTGAGACTTGTCTTCTTTCTGATTAAGGTAAGCTTTCATTAATTTCGACAAATTTCTTGTTTATGAATCGTGGGTTCGGGTTAAGAACGTTTGTTATGACTTGGGTGTTTGTTCTTCTGAGGATTTAAAGGTCAAGATTTAAACTTTTTGGATTAATTCATGAGAGCATGAGTTTCTGTTGGATTTTTTTTTGAGGTGGACTTGTTTTACCGATTGAATTCTAATTTGGCGTCTGCAAATGGGAATTAAAAAAATTTACCATGTTTTTTGTCGCTATTATCTGCCCGGATTGTTTTATGTTCAATAATTTGTGAAATTATTTTATTTGAGTGCCATTTTTGTTGTTCCGAGATCAATTCATTTGAAGAAATCAAACGATTTGGGAATTTAGTAACTTTTTTGCTGTTAAAGTACCTTTCTTTTTTGTAGTAGTTAATTAGTTACTTTTACTTCAAATTATAAGATAATATGGAAAAGTTGCATTAATTAATTGCAAAAGTGAATTTTAACTAAATTGAAAAACGCGGTTCGACAGCCGTGTGCTCAGAAATTACACGTTTTACTGTTTGTTGGTCTGGGGTTGTTGGAGGAGAAATTAGTAGTTAATTAGAGTAGTGGGGCTGTGCTGGTTAGGTTTCACCTGCTGAGTGCTTTTTGTTCTTTGAGTAGAGAAAAGATGTAGAATCCTGATTTATCTATGGCGGAGTTACGTGTTTGGTAGGTGAGTTTTCAGGTTCCGACCTTCCGAGTTTGTAAATGGAGGGGCGAGTTTTGTTGTTGTTGGTTTTAAGGATCATATTTTGCTTCTATGGTATTCAATTTTGTTGTTGTGAGGTGCTGATTGGTGATCAATCTCGCATCTCGTGCCCATAATCTTTCGTTTAAGAACATATTTTGGTTGTGATCAAGCTTCTGGTTTTCTTGTTGTTTGGTTAACATAAACTTATTTCTTATGTGCAGACTTGATGGTTCTGGTGACTTTTCTTTCAAAGATCTAACAGAGGGGCGATCAAGTCAAGTTTTAGGAACATAAGGTGAGAATTATTCTCTGGGTTGGGTCAATCATTTCATTTCATTAGATGAAAACATCTCAGCAACACCGAGGTGTGGCTGGTATCCATCACAAGCTGTACCACCCGCCTGTGCAGCAGATAGATGCCTACGGGTACCAGATTTTGGAAAACAGTGTGTTTCCGGATACTGGTAGCGAAGGAAACAATGTTTCCTTTCAAACCGGCAAGGATGACGAAGAGCAGTTCTTTACCCTGGAATCATCTCCAGCCACTGCCTTTGTAACCTGTGATTCCCCTTCTGCTGTTAGTGGCTTGTCTAACAAGAGTCCATTTTCACCGCAAGGTTCTCATTCGTGCTTGTCTGATCAGCACCATTCGTCCGGCAACAATTATGGATCACCAACAAGTGGGTGCTCCGTGGTTGAGGATGACAACGAGTTCAAGTACAGGCTCAGGGAAGTGGAAGTATCATTGCTAGGGCCCGACTCGGATATTGTTGACAGCCACTTTTGTTGTCACAAGAGTGGTATGGCAAGGTGGAGCCAGAGTCAAATAGCCACAATGATACCTAAGTTAAACATAAAAGATGTTCTCTTGTTCTGTGCACACGCGATATCCGAAGACGATTTATACACTGCAACAAGCTGGATGGAAGTTTTGGGGCAAATGGTGTCAGTCTCTGGGGAGCCAATGCAAAGACTGGGGGCTTACATGTTGGAAGGTCTTAAAGCAAAGTTGGAAAGATCAGGGAGTTTAATCTACAAAGCCCTAAAATGTGAAGTTCCTACAAGCTCGCAACTTATGTCATACATGTCTGTCCTCTATCATATCTGCCCATATTGGAAGTTTGCATACACGTCTGCAAATGTAGTCATTCGGGAAGCGTTGGAGAACGAGCCAAGAATCCACATAATTGATTTTCAGATTGCACAGGGCAGTCAGTGGGTTCCCCTCATCCAAGATCTAGCTCGCCGGCCCGGTGGCCCCCCATGTATCCGGATCACAGGTGTTGATGATACTCAATCAGCCCATGCTCGTGGCGGGGGACTTCATATCGTGGGGGAGAGGCTTTCAAAGCTTGCGGCGTCATGCTATGTGCCATTTGAGTTTAATGCTGCTGCCAGATGTGGTTCTCAGGTTGAACTCCATAATCTCAGGATTCAACCTGGGGAAGCCATAGCGGTTAATCTTCCATACGTGTTGCACCACATGCCCGATGAGAGTGTGAGCACTGAGAATCACAGAGATCGTTTGTTAAGGCTGGTTAAGAGTTTATCGCCCAAAGTCATGACACTTGTGGAACAAGAATCCAACACCAACACTTCCCCATTCTTCTCAAGGTTTCGTGAAATGGTAGATTATTATACAGCAATGTTTGAATCAATTGATGTGGCTCGGCCAAGAGACGACAAACAGAGGATCAACGCAGAGGCGCACTGTGTGGCTAGAGACATCGTGAACATGATTGCTTGTGAAGGGGCCGAGAGGGTGGAACGCCATGAACCTTTCGGGAAGTGGAGGTCAAGGCTAATGATGGATGGATTTACTCCATACCCGCTGAGTCCTAAAGTGACGGAGGCGATCAGGATTCTGTTGAAGGAATTTAACGAGAACTTCAGAATTCAAGAAGCAGACGGGGCTCTATACCTCGGTTGGAAGCAAAGAGCTTTGGTAACGTCTTCTGCATGGAGGTGAACCGGAAGGTGACCACAAAACACTGTAAAACTTCTGTACTCCTGTTGTTTTATGACGCCTTAGAGCATGAAGGACTGATTGTGTAAGTTTTTGTAGGATCTAGATTTTTGAGCTTTCTTGCAAGAGTTCCTAGTTTTAGGCACAAACGTGAATCTCGAACTTTGGTGATGTAAAAATGTTGGCCTTGCAAAGAAAGCGAATAGCTCTCACTTTTACTGTAATTTTACCTTTCTTATGCTTTGTTGCACTGCGTTACCTTTTTTGGCTTTTCACCAAACAAAAACTGCCTTAATTTGTCTAAACTATTTGAAGATTGCCTTTTATCCAGTAGATGCAAACTCGGGAGCAGTGCGAGCTCAAGTGAGATGGTAGGCGATTCCCAGCAAAGCTTTTAATCTTCAAAGGGATGAGGCTGCTTGTGTGTATTACGAGTTATATGCTCCATGCTACGAGAAATGTATTAGGGTCACCATGCGTGAGATTGTATTAGGCTTAAGGGATTTCGAGCACTGAATTTTTTTAAATGAGTAACATAAGTTATATGCTCCGTGCTACGAGAAATGTGATTCAAATTTGAGTATTGAGATGAAACAGCTTTAATTAATTTGACTAAAACCACATTTGCCGATAAATCTATTTTACTTTTAAGAGACGAAATTAAATTAAACAAAAGATGAATTAATCATACCGATTACACGGTAAAAGCGACCACTTACTTGGTAACTCCCCGGAAAATACGGTTATTAACCCCGCGAAAACCAAAAACATTTTGTAAAAAAATAAAAAGAAAAGAAAAACACCTGCACCGCGATTCGATTCCATGATATAATCAAATGCAGAAGTTGCTGCTTTCTGAATTGTGATCACGGTGAAGGTCCTGGTGATCAATCACAATGCTTTCGTCGCACGCTTATCAATTTCACTGAAGGTAAATTTTAATTTGTTTAATAGCATGTTAATTTTAGGTTTATAATTTAATTTTCATTCATATATTATATAATATTATTCGTTTTTCTGTATTGATCCAAAAAAAAATTATGGAAATAAAATTGAGGGGTAAAAAATTAATCTGAAAATTTGGTTGTCGCATGGATTTCAGAAAAAGTAGCAAAATTTGCTGGAAGAATTGGGGAGTCCGTTGCCAAGGGATTTTGAACAGCAATGGAGGAGTTGTCGTTGGATAGATCGGAGTTGCGCAGAATGCAGAGAGAGCAAGAGCGGGAACGACGGCGCGTAAGGGACAGGGAGAGGAGGCAGTCTATGACCATTGAACAGAGAGAACGACATCTGGCTCGGCGTCGCAGGAACTATCAGCTTAGACGACTGAGAGCTGAAAATGCTAAAGCAGGGGATTTCCCGTCACAGCAAATAAGCAATGAACAGGATGCAGCAGGGTCAGAAGGGAACAATGACGTCCGGGAAGTTACTCAGCTCGAAAACCCGACCACGGAACGTCTGCAGTACTCCCAATGTAAGTGTGTTTTTGTAACTGCGTTGCCATTTCGCATATTCAAAGTTACTGGCGGTGCGACAGTTATACTAAAAATTTGTCGCATTTAAAATGCGTTACAGGTTTGGAGGCTGCAGCTTCTAGATCGTCTAATTTATCAAAACGGTTGCGTTTGAGTCATATAAGGCGGCTTGCGCGGTCGTTGAATCATTTAGGCGGCGAGGTTATTGGTAATCACCAAATTGTAGCGGACGTGATTCCGAAGGGTGATACTAATGCTTCTTGTAAGTTTGATAGTGTTATGTTAACTGCAATGTAGAATTTTAGTTAAGCAGTAACTTAATTGTTTATGATCTTTAATTTTTAATATCAAATAGGTTTCCGAGTTGGCGATTTTGATTCCGGGAGGCTTCCAAATGGACTGCGTTTCAATCGTGTTAAACGTCTTGCACGATCAATAAATTCTTCTACGAATGAGGCTTCTGTTAATGGCCCAAAAGGTACTAAACAAAAAGTAGGTGAAAGTCTGTTAGTCATTCATTTTTCAGTAGCCTAATGCATGTTAGGAACACACTAAATGTTTACTTTGTCCATGTAATTGTTACTGAGTCTTGCACCTCTGGTCCAGTTGAACAGATTCCGTCTGCAGAAGAGATTCGAGCGATTGGTGATGATAAGCCTAAATTTGGACAAAGTATTGATGCTAGAGGAGAAGTAGAAGGACCTAACATGGATGGTAATTCTCAGCTGCATTTTCAATGTGCGTAAATAAAGCAATGGTTGGTACTTTCGTACGCTTTTGTTGTTGATTTTGTACCAGAGAATTCCTCATTGGTGCGGTCAATGAGATTTTGTTGCCCCATTTCAGGATAAACACCCCCTCGTGTACCAACGTCAGGACGTGAACTTCAATCACACACAATAAATGGACTTTACGCAGCTCTTCTCTACAGATTTTTTAGTGAAGACTAGTAAGTTGGAAACTATTCATCTGTTTTTTCTTGCATTCATGTCTATTGATCCTCTATAAAAGATTAACTTTTTAACATTAGAAGATAAAATGAACTTTAATTCTCCACAACAAGAACAAGGGAGTGTTACTTCATTGTTCCACATATACAGGATATGTTACTTCATCGTCAAGTTGTTATTATCTCCTCTTATTACTTAAAATGAAGGGGTCAGTTAAGTGTGACATTAAGATTGATTACCCCTTCTTTAGTCGAATACACACATTTGTCTCAGTCAGCATGAGATAATTAGGCAGTGGACTTGAAGATGCCGGGAGCCATTGATGATCAGCACACAGTAAATAGTGGAGTAGATAGAAATTGAGCCTTGATTTTAGTTGACTGATGGCTTATAGTAATGGTTGATTGTCGTTTGCCATGCAACTCGATTCACGTTTTCACCCTTATCATCCCATTCTAACGCCCTTGCCACCGACGGTATGGTTTAACTATTTAGAGTTGTTTAGGAGATCCATGTCCATGGCAATGAACTTCAGAGAGTTTCGAAGCTACATTATATTTTTCAGGCTTCCCAGCTTATAGTTTTATGTCTTTTGTTTCATCATGCTTATAAGGAAAACAAGAAAAAGTAGTGTTAGGAAAAATATGCAGGACTGATCGTTTGTTTTAACTTTTTGTTTATATTTCAAGATTGTATGACAGAGAAAGCTAACAGGATGAGGAAAGCTTGTTGGATTCAGAAAACTTGCTGGCAAGGCTCGCCGATCTCTTCAAACAATTACTCGTGGTCAGAAAATCCACGAGCTAGAGTTACGTTTTGCTGCGCTGCTGCTGGCAGATTTTGATCAGAGGAGGAAGAGAACATATTTCATGAGGGTCTTGAAATAGGACGATACTTGCAGACCGCATTGTCAATGAATTAATTTATACAGATTTACTCATTTGTTCTTTTGGGGGTTTTTATTCTGGTTTCTTGTTGATATTTTGATCAAGTTTTACTGTTCTGTATGTGTTTTTTTTTTCAGGCTACAGTTACACACCCTATTTGTTTTCTCTGCCCTACTTTTTAAGGTTACACACCACCATTTGTTCTCTGCCTTCATATATATTGCCACCTTGTCACGTTTTCACGTTGGGTCAGAGTATGAACAAGGATTTCTCATCTTGCACTGCATGTTTCGGTATTTGAAGTCGATCACATACTACAATCGGCTTAATTTTCCCATATTACACTACATGATTGACTTCAAATAATGCATAATATCATTCCATGTGCGAGAAAGTTTTTCTTTAAAAACGCAGCTCAATTTGACCCAAACAGCGTTGAAGGCCAAAGGGATCCCCATAGACTACTTACTGTGCATGGTTGATCTAATAGCCGGTTGACGATGCTATTGTTAAAAAATTTGCGTACATTTTGTTTGTTATTCTGTTGAAAAGTGTGTATTGGACGAAAAAGAAGTGCGAAAATCACGTCCCTTCGAATTTTGGTTGAGTTCGTTCCTCTTGGGCTTGATTAACATATGCAGTTATGCACTGGGCTTCGTATAGTTAGGGGCATGTCTCAAATATGTTCAATCTCCGGGCCTACATGCCTAAAACCTTCGGCCCAAACAAATGATAAAACCCTAATTTCGTTTGTCGGCGGCCGTATTAACTATCACTCGTTCCTAGCCACGCGATCACATCGGACGGTGGTGAAGTAATGTGCTGACGCTATAAATACTCTCCCCCATGTAGAGAAATCATCAGTCTCTCTAATTTTCTGCTATTCTAGGGTTTTAGTCTTCGCCTCTCTTGCTTTGAGGTCCTAGGGTTTATCAGCAAACGCGTGCTCGATTTCGTTCAATTTCTTTAGGTCTTTTCGATTTTCCGTTTTTTCTTCAGAATTTGGATGCTTTTGATGTGAATTTTGATGCGACGGGGGACATTGATCCGTCCCTAACTGAACGGAGCAGGCAGCCGATGATGCCTGTACATTCCAAAAGTTAACGTCGCATATCGATTGTTCGTCGACGTTGACGGTCCTCCCGGCTTCGGCTGGGAGCTCCTCCGTCGACGGTGGTGTCATATCCTATCGCCTTGTGGAGCGGTGTCACCGCCTTTACCATTTGGGACTGGCCATGAGACCTACATTTTTCCAATTTTTATGTTATTTTTATTTTGGCTTGTGTTTTAAAATAAAATTGCCGGTGATGAAATCAGTTATAAAACACACCATCTTTCGGGACTGAATGGCTTTTATGCCTTGCTGACTATCTGCAATTCTGAGGCAATTTTCTTCTTTCTCAAAGTTTCATATTTTCTACATTTTGAAATCATCAAATTTTTTTTCATTTTTGCCTGCCTGCAATCTTCCTAAGTTCATTGGAGTGATATGAACAAGTGACTTCCTAAGTTGAGTTGATTGGAGTGACTTTTCATCGAGTGATTGGAATGATTTGATCAAGTGACTTGCTAAGTTCATTGAGGTCGAAAGGCTTAAGGCTCTTCTCCCACTCATTCTCTGGCTCTGACCCTTCATCGTTCAACACTATCACCAACATCGTTAACATACCCAGCTCCCAAAATTGCAAAGTAGTTGAGTTTTAACAAAGATTGCAACTTTATTGTTGATTGTCGAAATATTTGGCGTTTAATACATTACTCTAAAAGGGTACCTTAGGTTTTTAACAGAAACACCAGAGAACCAGAGATTCGATAAACCTGAGAAGCAAAGTGGCCATGGACATTTTCCAGAGATTCACTTAAATTTCCTCAAGCTTGAAGGATCAAACAAAAAAAGGGAAGCCCATAAAAATGTGAAAGGAAAGAATCAAATTGTCTGAGCTTAAATTTCATCAGCGGCTTCATCTGCAGGAGATGAAGTTATAAGCCGCAGAAGGAATATATACATTCTTAAGAGTGTAAACTTTCCAATAAAATGTCCTAAAACACATCATCTACTTCCTACTGTCTGGAAAAGGTTACTATGCATATGACCCGCACTGAACTTGAGACTCCAGCACAACTCTCGCGGCTTCTATAGCTACCTGTCCAGCAACGTAGTGTTGCCGGCAGACAGGCATGTAAACGTCCGCCCCGCCAATCAGTTCAGTTTGCATCTCCTCCGTCTTTCTTAGTGTAAAGAAAGCACGTTTCCCACAAAGTTCGCATCGAGCAGTTAACTTGGTTACAGAATCAGCAAGGGGAACTACATCTAGCACAGAACCAAATTTCCTCCTGCCATCAAATTTAGAGTTAGAAGGGAACAACAATCTCCGATTGACAAACGAAAACTGGTCATTGCACAGCCGCAGCCGAACCTCAATTGGTGGACAATTCGAATAATTACCTTAAATAGTCACCATCTAGTCCGGCGACTATTACTTTTTTACCATCACGATCAGCAGCTTCAGAGCAGAAATCATAGAGGTCTTCAAAGAACTGAGCTTCATCGATACCAATCACGTCTAGCTGTCACCGCGTACTCTTTATGAGTAGATAACATGAATGATACATGGCAAAAAGATGTTACCTGGATAACATGAATTGCTTATTACTCAAATACCGGTGCTAAAATACCGGTGCTTATTACTCAGGGCTAAACTTTTGTTTGAACGAGGATAGATCTTTTAAAGGCCAGCATGGGAACTTGACCCCATCATGCGTCACAATTGAATCCAATCCATATCTTGTATCCTTGATTGATTTGATTATAGCAACATTTCTGGCAAAAGGTTAAACAAAGGAATTAATGACTGATACGCAGAAACTAATCAATGATATGTAATATTTTTCAAGCAA
This sequence comes from Malus baccata, assembly GCA_006547085.1. Lineage (NCBI taxonomy): Eukaryota > Viridiplantae > Streptophyta > Magnoliopsida > Rosales > Rosaceae > Malus > Malus baccata. The sequence continues at coordinate 184,717 of VIEB01000175.1, read as the reverse complement.
AGGTTTGGAACGATCAGCCCTCTGATTACAAAGAAATCAGAAACCATTACATCGCAAGAAAATCCGAGCAGACACTTGGAACTTGCAAGTAGATGGATAATGTACAATATCATTCAGTCCAGCACTGCAGAACATCAATAGGGTGAATATCTCTACCTCTTTTGCTTACATCTTGTGATTAAAGACTTATTGGGAAGTTCATAGATTCTCCCCTTGGATGTGCTGTGCATACCAACAATCATGAAATTCCACCAAAATTTCGCACAGCTCCAAGATTGCAGAGATCAACTTATCACCACCGTATATAACATCAACTCTCAGCTTCTAGTCATTAAGCTGAAGATTTATGAAACTATTTACTACAAACTTAGCGGATACATTATGCGTCATACCATCTACGTCTGTGCAGTTTCCTTCTTCTCACTGAGAACCTAAAGGACAAGAGCCAGAAGACACTCGCAAGTTTCATGTATCAGTGTCATGCATGGGGTTTATGTACTGAAATCTGAATATAAACAATGTTCTCTCTCTTACCTGCTTTTCAACTTCCTAAAAAGTGCAATTTCTATAACTTTTGACACGGTTCAAATAACTTTGTGCGAGAACATCACTGCATAATCAATTGATCTTTCAGACAAGACCAAGAATACATCTCAATCATTGATTCATGAAGCTCTTATATATCAAGTTCTTCATACGACAAGAAAACGAGAGATTCCTAGGAAATGAGCTCTTTTCCTTAACATGAATTAGCTTCCCCTTACTGAGAAGCATAGGCTGAATCGTTTAGAGAAAAATCAACCAATTTAACCATTTCATAAATCTGTTTGGATTGTTTGTGATATGTATCACCCTTAAGAAAGAAATGGACCTCCTTTTGAACCTCTATTTTGCTATAAGCGGGCTCCTTTACTATCCCTGATTCCTTCATCATATCCCTAACCTCAGCAACATTATCCCACAACCCAAAAGTGGCATAAGCATTTGACAAGACCACATACTTCCCAGCATTCTCTGGTTCCAATGTGAAGTACTTCTTTGCCGCAAGCTTTAACAAGTCCCTATCTCCATGAATTCTACAAGCCCAAAGAAAAGCACCCCATATCACTGAGTGCTCCTTATAAGGTGAGTTTGAAACAAACTCATAGGCTTCTTCTAACCGCCCAACACGTCCTAAAACGTCTACCAAGGCTGCATAATGTTGTGCTCTTGGCCGAATTCCATAATCTCTTGTCATGGAAGAAAAGCATTCCCAAGCCTTGTCAACTAAAGCTCCATGACCGCAAGCAGAAAGAACTGAGATAAAAGTAACATAGTTTGGCCTGAAACCTTCACTCTTCATCCTATGAAAAAGATTTAAGACCTCTACAACTCTTCCATGCTGACCATACCCAGATATCAAAGCAGTCCAGGTAATGGCATTCCTGTTTTGAGATGTATCAAATACCCTATGCCCGTCAGATATATCACTACATTTAAAGTACATATCCATGAGGGCACTACTGACTACAACATTTTGTCCAATTTGGCACTTTATCATGACGCCATGAGCTTGCTTCCCATGCTCCAGTGTTGCTAAAGATGCACACGCTCTGAAGACCGATGCAAAGGTATACTGGTCTGGGATCAAACCCCTCTGTCTCATCTTGTTATAAAGACTCAACCCCACATCTTCAAGCCCCTTTTGCACATACCCTGCAATTATTGCGTTCCATGAAACCAAGCTTTTCTCAAGCAACATATCAAGCAGAATGTGGGCAGTCCTTAAATCCCCTGATTTTGCATACAAAATCAACAACTTGGTCTTCAAATATTCATTGAGAACAAATCCCACAACAATCATATGTGCATGGATTCTTTTCCCCTTCTTATACTCTTTCCTAAATATGCATTCTTGCAATAGAAGAGCATAGGTGGCGGGGTTGAACTCTAACCCTGTGCGGCACAATAGCGCAACAGCTTCTGCCAATCTTCCTGAATAGCAGAGTCCCTTGAGTGTTTTATCCAGTTGGACGTGCTTTGGAGGCTTGACCTGAAAGCTGGAATATCTTACTGGTGATATATGTACTCCAATGAATAGACCCGAGACAACAGTACAAGACACAGAAACTGAATGTTCACCCCCGTTACATGACCACCCAAACATTCAAAATCTTAATACCCACTCAAATAGTCTCTTCAGCAGCACAAATGAAATTTCATGTCTTCATTTATATTAAACATAAATTTTCAAACTTCAAAACTAAAAGATGCAACAGAATAAGTGGGGGAGTCACACCTGCCATCGCCTCTCTCGGACTGAACTTTACGAAGAAGCGTGGTGGTCTTTCCGGCGAACATGGGGCCGACGATGACGTGAATCTCACCGGAGCGTTGGTGAGATTCTGCCTCCATTTGCACACATCGGATGTTCTGAGCTGAAGAAATGGAGCTTTTGGGGAGAAAAATATTGGGTTTTGGGAGGAGAATATTGGGGTTCTGGAAAAGAGTAGGCGGGCTGAAGGAAAAGGACTTGGAGGAGGAGGAGGAGGAGGCTAAAGATAAAGGTGTGGTCTTTGAGATGTGAGGGACGGAGGAGATGAGGAGGGCCTTCAATCTTGATCTTGAATTACCTAACATCTACTTTGCTCTTTGATCTCTGTCTTTGGGGGAGAGAGCAAGAGGGTTTAAGGGTTTTGCTTATTTCAATTTTATTCGAGAAAAAAAGAAACTGCGGCACTGCGACTGCCGGAAGACATTATTTGGAGAGCAGGGAACCTATAAAGTGCGTGGACCCATGGCAAATTTGTCATATTATTGTTTTGGCCCCTTCGGTGGAAGATGATTTTTTATCAAAAGGTTATGTTTTACCTATGATTATTTAGCCTCCTTGGTTAGAGATGGTATAAAATATGTCTGACACTGTTCATTAAAATATAATTTATTGCAGAATTATATGACTAAAAGGAGCCATTTGGCCCTCATTCGGTTGTAGATGACCTTACCTTTCTTGGGGGACAAACTTAGCCTGATTCTCTTTTACCTCTATGGTTGATGACTAATTTTGTCAATTGCAGAGCTAAATGTGCACTCAAAGCTTTTCCCATTCAAACACAAACTCTAGATACCCAAACCAAATTTTGGATTAGAGATTTAGGTTGATTGGATTCATTAGAAGTCATCTACTTCCTAGAAACATTTGGATTAGATATTCAGAGATGAGTTTTGACTCGGTTTAACAGAAACATAGAATGAAAATAAAAGATTAGTAAATCCAATAGCTGAAGGCACATTTTCTTTTAGGTGATGCATAGCATGAGCTCTTCCTTGTACTTCCTCTTTGACCTCTTTTTAACTCCCCTATCCCTTTCGTTAGGATAGGGGAGTTCTAAGGAACTTCAATCATTTTGGAGATCTAATAGTTGGTCGGGAAAAAGATAGTTGTACCTGGACTGCACTGAAAACACCTTGAAGAGCATAATTCATGGACTTGATACGGTAAGTACATCATGCCTTCACATAAGAAACTAATATGAAATCCTTGAATATCATTAGCATATAAAACCCGCAGTATGTGCCAATCCATGACATAATTCCAAGAGATCATTGGAATAAGGCACCAATAGAACACTATAATTGTTGTTCCGTGCTCCGAATCAAAAAGGTGTAATCCTAAATTTGCACCAGAGGCAGTCTGCATCACCAATCTCTACTTACAAAATCTACTTCAAAGTGTCTAGTATTGCAAAGAGATGTATTTTTTTCTCGCAAACGTTCCCTGCTCAAGTATCACCAGCCCTCCTTCAACATTCGTTCCTTCTCTAGGATGAACATTCCTTCTTTATACTTTTCACTAGGTTCATAAGCCTTCTCCTGCAAGTATGATCATCAATACATGGAGGTGGAAAATGAAAAGCAGTTAGTTTAAACCAGAGCATTAACTTCATAAGAGACTGCCAAACATAATGATTGGGCCACATGATCAGAAAGTACAACTTGATTATTTAGACAATACTTAAAAGCCCTGACCACCCCCACGGTGAGGGCCTCACCAGGAACTAAACAGAAATCTAAAGTTTTGAATAAATGGGGGCAGTTTCATTAAGTAAATCACCGATCCTACTAATCTAACAGCAACTGATCAGTTTAAAATTCATGCTTAGAGCATGGAGAGGGAGGACGCATGAATAAGGCCCAACTGCAGCATCACTAAGCCAAAGATGCTAATTTAGTAGGAGTATATTAACCCCCAGTAGAGGTAGGTCTCGGATTCGAGACTTGGGAGCAGCCTCTCCATAAAATGGGGGTAAGGCTAGCCGACATTCACCTCTCCCAGACCCTGCGTAAAGCGGGAGCCTTGTGCACTAGGTACGACCTTTTTTTATATTAACCCCCAGTATATTTTCCAACTCTCAGACATCAGCCATACTCACTTGACTTGTGAGAGTGTTGAAAAGCATAGCATTTCTCAAATGGGTGGTGCTATCCACACACCTATTTTTACCTCTCACACACCCCTCTCAATTTTCGGCTGATGGATCGAATGAATTGAAAAAGATCAATGGTCAAAAAAGGCAAAAAGGGGTGCGTGAATAGTACTACCGTTTTCAATTACATTGAATATAAGTAGACATGGGTATATATCATGCTTGTGATTCTATCCTTCCATTATGTTCTACTATTCATGCATTATCATGTAACGAGACTTAAAAAGCGCGAGAAGTTTAGAACTTACATATTTCCAACCCAGAATTTGTAGGCAAGAGCTACAATGTATGTCATTCACCGTATGCAATCCGCTCGTGAGTTGCCGCTCTTCAATAGGCCCAAGAGATATATTTACCCTGAAGAAACAAACGATCAACGACCACAAGAAAACTAAGAAATTTTCCTTTGTTCGTATCAAAAGCATTAAGCCCAAGTCATATCATACCACAAACTTAACCACTTTGGTAAGAAAGAGCACATCAATTCGACATTTTCACGCACACGATTTTAACCACCAAATTACTCAAATTATGAAATAACATTTATGCAATTGGTTCCACAAAAATTGATACTGTGATAATCGTCAATTGTGGATGCTTTAATTCAAGAAACAAGAATTTGAAACGAAATATAAAAAAAAAACCCTAGAGTGATATTACAGGAAATGAGGTTTTGAATTTGGTGGCTTACACATTTCTGAAGAGATAGGCTCTGCCATGGCGGCCCTGAAAATCCTTGGAAACGATGTCGTCATGGGACGCGAAGTCCACCTTGCAACACCTGCACTTGAAGATCCTGGGCCCACTCAGCGTCTCTATGAACAGCCGCCCCATGCTTATTTGAATGAAGTTTTCTATTCTGATATTACGGAATGAACCCTAATTTCCAAATTGATTGCACAATCAAACACACAAACAGAATATATTTGATCCGTTCACGTCGGCGAAAATGAGTAAATTGGTGTTTGTCGGGTTCGGAAGTAAAATACGGGGGCATTTATGTCATCGAACGTTTTTCATGAGGGGCTGTGGGGCCTGGGATCATGGGATGGGATGGTTTCCTTCAATCCGATTTTTTTTTAGTCCACCCAAAACCATCATGTCAACGGATATCATCGACTGGTAGTTAGGAGGACAATACGATTTTTGCCTCCAATTTGGACGGACCATGGCGGTAGTGATCCTAATCAATTACGTAACAGATGTGACATATCGCCACCAAATTTTCTAGTATGCGGGTTTCGACCGTTAGATCGTTTGTTGCGAATTTACTGACCATGATATGACTGTCAAAATTTTCATGTGTAAAATACGCCCAAGCATACTATGCCACCGGCCTTATTTGACTGCAATATTTCCAAAAGATGAAAAAGAAGTATATCTACGGTTGCTCTTATTATAATATTGAGTCGCAAGAAAAAACAGACATTAAAATTTAGGGGTCAAAAGGTGTGTAGGATCGGATTAAAACACAAACTGGCTAAGAAGTACAGTGCATTTTGATAACTTGATTTTGAACATTGTATAAGCTTTTCTAATCCACCTTTCAGGTCATTTACATCTTCTACCTCAATTTCTTATCTTCAACTGATTGAGTGAAAACATGTTTCTTGAATGAACATTTAAACAAATTCAAGAAATTAGATCACAGGAGAAGAAACACAAGGAAAATTAGTGGGAACAAAAAAAAAAAGAGAGAGAGAGAGAGAGAAGAGGCTTGTCGGGACCTGCCAAAAAGATCCATCCACACCTCATGTGTTGTGTATCCCTAAGATGAACAGCACCCACCTTTTTTAGGCTCTGCTGCAGCTGCTTCTTGGCTCCCGTCTTGTAAAACCACCGTCTTCCCATTCCCTACCCAACTGGGGTCCTGTTTCTTGAGCTCCTGAGATATCATAACTTTGCGGCTTAGTATGTTATAGATCTCTTTCACAACCATCTGAAAAGCGGCAGAGACATTGGACGAATCTAGAGCAGATGTTTCCATGAAAAACAAACCCTGTGCTTCTGCCAAGGCTTTGCCCTCAGAAGTGGGTACCTCCCTGGCATCCTTGAGATCGGACTTGTTGCCAACAAGTATCGTAACTACGTTCATGTCAGAGTGAGCTGTTCAACAGTATATCCACCTGATCAATCCTCGGTTCATCACATTAATTAAGTACAAATGCAAGAAATCTTTTGAATCCACAGGGCGCAGGAAGAACAGATTGACTATTGAATCAATATTAAAAGCCACTACATCATTTAAAATTGTCCACTAAAGAGCATTTGACAAAGAATGTAAAAGTGTAAAATATAGTTTGAACGCATAAAAAGGATATTGTCAGCAGATGCCCATAAACGGTGAGGATGAAACATTCATCATCTATTTTTGTAAAGAAAGTCATTACTTCTCTAACCAAATCCCTACAGCATAAAGTGTCTCCATCATTTCCTCTAAAAATTTAAACATTTTAAAGGCTAACAATTCATACATACCATACATTAGCATGTGCGATTCTTAATTGAGACTATTTATAAGGCAAGCCAAATATTGCATGATGTTGACAAAAAGTCTCCACTTGTTCAAGAAAACAGCCCCAGAAGAAAAACATATTTGAAAAGAAAGAGTATAAGTAAAAATAGAGATACCGTCAAAGAACTTACTGTGGAGTTCGTTAAGCCATCTGCCAATACTATCAAATGTCTGGCGTCTACTGATATCATATACCAGAAGAGCACCAACAGCACCTCTGTAATATGCGGATGTGACAGCCCTGAACCGCTCTTGACCAGCTGTGTCCCATATCTGTGCTTTGACCTCTTTACCATTGATATCTATCTTTTGGGTTTGGAACTCTACTCCTATAGTTGACTTCGAATTAGGGTAGAACTCATCTCTAGCAAATCTTGCAAGCAAATTGGATTTTCCAACGGCTGAATCACCAATTAAAACAATCTTGAATAGATAATCCTCGGTCTTTTCCTCTTCCGAATGAAAAGCCATTGCCCAAACTCCACAGATTTGTTACACTAATGAACCATTTTAATAATGAGTAGCCAGGGTCGATCTTTAAGGGACTAATAACCTACAAAATATCTACTTTTCCCTGTTCAAATGATTCTCTGTACAAAAGGAAAAACAGTTGGCTGGTGAAATGTGTAAGGCAGGGAAGGTATATAATGGAAAAAGGCTTTTCAGAAATACAGAATCTGAGACTGCCTTACAAAGCTAAGGTAGGATTACAGATAGTGGCCTCTAAGCCTCCTCTTAGATGCTTTCTACATATGTAAATCTATCTGGAAAGCTTTCCCCTTTTCAAATTACAATCTAGCCTTACAAAAAAAGTGCCAAATCCTGCAGCATCAAGAAAGCATCAGGAATTACAGACTTCTAACGATGAACTGGATTTGAAATGTTAGAGGCAAGTTATTCCACTGCAACGATTATTACAAATGTCTTTGAGACTGCAACCTACATATGTACGCATTCTCCAAAGAATTTTACCCTCACACAGCTAAAAGTAATACCTCAATGTCTTCTTTGACGTTAATTTTGGCCTCCTCCCACTCCAGCTTTCCCTCTGAAGCCTAGAAATCAATGTCAATGGTTTACTTATTCAGTTATTCTTATAAAAGAACGCACCATGAAGCAAGGCAATGATGATGAAACAACATGAAATTTGACATTTCAAGAAGCCCCCAATGCGAAACATTATCGTGTGATCAAACATAAAGGTCCACATAACTGCACTATTCAGAATATCAACTTTATAATTGCCATTAAACACTAAAAGACCCAACTCATGAAGTAAATTACTTAGTACCATTACGTTAATCTTCAAAGTCAATTATATAAAATGGGGACTCCAATTAAAACCACACTGATCAACTACTTTCTGAGCAAGCTAAACCGAATGATCTGATCCCTATTCGCTCGAAAAAAATCCTAAGTTCAGAGGGGCAATTTTACACTATTTTTTCCTTTTGGGGTAAGGATAAAGATTCACAATTTAACAAACAGCATGATCACTGTATAACTGAGACCCAATATTCGAATACAGGTGAAAAGTCAAAGGAGGTAAAAAAAAATCATAGCTTTGACTGATTGAATCTCTATTAAAAATTTACCCAATTGAATATCATACTGTGGCAGCCTAAAAAGCAGAAACCCAGTAACAATCACTTGTCATATACACCAAGCAGGTCCAAAATTCAATTGAAAAATAATAACTTGTACAGTACATTATTACATTTATTGGTAATAATATGCACGAAACAGAGAAAAATTGAATTTAAAATCCAGAAATTACCAGATTGCGGGGTCAGCAATGGATCAATAGCTTGGACGTATCCAGAACTGCAACAATCCATAAAAATACTTTTCACTATCAACCCGTTACGCAAAACAATCCAAATGATAAATCAATGAATCGAAAATTTCAAAAATGCACGAAATCGGAAGTTGGAGATCCAAACGAGCCGCAACGCGTAAGGAATACAAATCCAAAATGTACAAGGTTGAGAGAGCGAGAGAGAGGGGGAGTGACCGTGGATAGTGTGATGGAGGGCAATAAGCGGTGGATATCGGCGGTGAACGGCGGTGATAGGAGGGGGGACGCAAAGCGGAGAGAGGTGAGAGGACGAAAGGGCAGAGAGAGAGCGTCAGAAGCACACATCGGACAAATAAGAGGGGGAGGAGGACGATGATATCTAAGGTAATTTCGCAATATGAATAAAAAACATGAGGGCTTTTCGTCTAAGCGTTGGAGTTCAACGTGAAAAGTTGAAAACAGAAACGGTAAAACAGTTAAATAGTTCAATGCTGGGCCAAGATAAAAAGTAATTTGGATTGAGGCCCAATCTGCAGACTGAACTACAGAGCGTCTACAGTGAGGGGGGGGTTGGGTAAGAAGTTTCGTCACGATAATCTACTCTTCTAGGGTCCAGAAGATTTACAGACACATTTCAGTCTTTCTTGGCGATCATCATGTAATTCACAAAGCACCAGGGATTGAATCTAAAACGTGTGTGAAATACGAGCATGTAATTCGTCTCAAACTACTGGACTAGCTCGTGATGATTTACCGACTCGTGTATCTGATAAATAGAAAAATATGTCCACCTCAAGCACATCAAAATTCGTTGGGGCTTGTCACTACATTAAAGATGCATATATTAAATTGATATAAAATTTGTGTTAACGTCTGGTCGAATTTATACGGATTATATGTTGAAGTTGGGCTAGCCTAACTCTCCACCTCTAGGAAAGAAAATTACTTCGGTCATATTTGCAGTTGTGAATCCAATGCTACATGGCACTCAATTTTACGAGTGTTGTGGTTGTAATTTATCGAAATGTATAAGTGGTACAAACTATACCGCATCAAATGTTAGCAAACGTAGCTTCTTGTTAAAATGGATTTGCCGTGTAAACTTGACAATTCTAAGGAATGTGAACCAAACCACACTATCGATTCGGTATGGTGGGTCTTGACTCTTGAGAGCTAGCTAGGTACTCCTGCCTTTGTTTTTTTTGGTTCTTGGCAACTTCTTTTTACAAATCTTGCGCGTACTGCACGATCGTGATGATATATTCTATGAGGATTGGCCAACGTTTACGTGCGGGTCTTGTTGGAAGTTTTTGGTACTGAATGTATGGTTAGATTATTTTTTATCCTAAAAGTAGACCAGCACGGTTTATCTTTTTGAGGTTTGGGAAGATTTATACGGAAATTTCAACTTGTTTTTAGTTATTATCGTGTGATTTACCAACAGAAAAAATTGAACTTAGGACATACTATGTAAAATACGGGCATGAAATTCGCTCCTCAAATATTGAGCCCTTCCGTGATGGTTCTTGCGGTAGTTCTTGGTTCTGCATGCATGGTTAGATTATTATTATTTTTTTATTTATAAAAGTTTAAAAAAAAATCTAAAAGAAGACTATCTGGTGCCTTTGTCACAGAAGTTCACCGTTTTGAGGTTCGAAAAGGCTCACAAGTCATTTCAACTCCTCATAGCCACACTAGCATCGGGATATCGAACCCAGAACATACCACGTGAAATATGAGTAAGAAATTTATTCCCTGCTAAGTCATCTCGTGGTGGTTCATGCCTGGTTAGATGAACTCTTTTTGATGTTCATATTATAACGTACCTTTTCACAAATAATAACATTTCTATAATCAATAATTAGTTGGGAATAAGTCTTTATCCTAACTTTAATGCTTTATACTAATGTCCAAATATACGATAGTGCCTTCCTTTTCTTTATTTACGACATATAAGTATTAGTTGATATACTTTGTATACGTGACGATTCAAAACACGTTTTTGACACACATTTTTTTGAAGTCTAATTTGTGAGCTATTTTAAAAATCCACCCATATGCATTTTTATCTTAATAACCTTCACACCTGATGTCGTGTTCTGAGTCCTTGTTTGTATTGAAAAAAACAAAAATTTCTTTCATTCTTCCTTTGTTTCAAATTAAATCGCCTTAAATTTTGACTCACCATTTTTGTGCTGGAATTATGTTGACGACTTTGTGCTGGAAATGTATTAGAGAGACTAAACTTTTAGATAAAATTTATATTAAAAAAATGAACACATTTATTAACTGTTAAGTAATAATTCGATCACCAACTTGTATATTATTTAGTTTATAAAATTTTAACTAAAAATTTAATCCCTTATCATTATCACGTTCTTTTTTCCCTTATCCATTTGGAATCCTTTCCTAGTAGTTACTCTCACCAATCTCCACACTCTCACTCTTCCTTAAATGTCTTATGTTCTATTTGCATAGAAACTCTCAATCGAAACAAATAAAGGAATAATTTACAAAATTATTTTATTTCAGCTACGTGTTTGGACGAATTTATTTCATTTAGAACAAAACCAAATTCTTAAATTTGCATTATCAAACAAAATACATGTCAATCTAGCGGCGGTGGACCATTGGATTAAAAGTTAGTCATCAAAATTCATAAGTAGCCGGCAGAAGGAAGAACGAACTGGAAGAGCTCCACCGTAAGGCATACTGATACTAATACGGTAAAGGTTTCCACCACTGCTGTTTTCTTCTTCCGTTGTTGTTATTTGCTTGTGTGTTGAAGAACCACCAAAGAATTTGTATTTGGATTGAACATGTTTTGTTTCCTTAGTTTGTTTTATGGTATTAATTCGCTGCAAGAAAATTCAAAGGATTTGCTGGTGATTGAAATTGTAATTCAGCTATGTTGACTGGCGTATGTGCGTTAGTAGGAAGAAAGAGTGAATGATATGGAGGGAGGACACCCGCCTGCTAGCAAGACAGAGTTCACAGAGTGTTGGAGGACAACATGGAAGACGCCTTACATTATGCGTCTTGCTCTCTCTGCTGGCATTGGAGGCCTCCTTTTCGGATACGATACAGGTACATTAAATCATACATAACACTGTTAAAACCAGAAATTACTTTAAATAATTCAAAGGACAAATTCATATGCACGATTGCAATTTGTTAATTTTATTGCGTCTGTTGTTGGGGTACTTTAGGTGTGATTTCTGGTGCATTACTCTACATTCGCGAGGACTTTCACGAAGTTGACAAGAAAACATGGCTGCAAGTGAGTTAATCAACATTTCTCTCCTCATGTTAATTACTGATTAGTCTGGTTAATTAAGCTCATATTTATATATATGTCAGCTAAATTTTTGGTATGTTTCATTGACATTGATGTGCAGGAAACCATAGTGAGTATGGCAGTTGCAGGGGCAATCATTGGTGCTGCAATTGGCGGATGGATGAACGATGCCCTAGGCCGGAAAAAATCAATCCTAGCAGCAGATTTTGTGTTCTTCATTGGAGCAATAGTAATGGCTGTTGCACCAGCTCCGTGGGTGATCATAATTGGGAGAATTCTGGTCGGTTTGGGAGTTGGAATGGCTTCCATGACCTCGCCGCTCTACATCTCAGAAGCCTCTCCTGCTAGAATCCGAGGGGCCCTTGTCAGTACAAATGGTTTTCTAATCACTGGAGGACAGTTCTTGTCATACCTTATCAATCTTGCTTTCACTAAGGTACCAACTAATACATTTGAGGCTTTAGTTCAATAGCATTTTCAAGGTTTCAATTACCTTATCTCCAAATTTCGGCGCAATGAGTTGTTGTACATTGACTTGCTTCAGGCTCCAGGAACCTGGCGTTGGATGCTTGGCGTAGCAGGAGTTCCGGCTTTGGTACAATTTGTATTGATGTTGTCACTCCCAGAGTCTCCCAGATGGCTCTACAGAGAGGTGATCTATAATCAAAGTCTGGCGTCCTTGTGTTTTTTGTAGATCATGGTCATAGTTATTCCAACATGTTGAAATTTTTACATCCATTAGTTTTTGGTATGATCATTCAATTTCCGTGACATATATAATACCATACTTAGCATTTAATTTTTCTGCTAACCAGAATAAGGCAGATGAGGCTAGGGCCATCTTAGAGAAAATTTATCCTGCCGAAGAAGTTGAGCGTGAAATGCAAGCCTTGCATGAATCTGTCCAAGCTGAAAAGGCCGAGGAGGGAGCTGCTGGAGAAGGTGTGCTAGCAAGGTTAAAGGGTGCCCTCAACAACCCCGTTGTCCGAAGAGGACTCTATGCAGGCATCACTGTCCAAGTGGCTCAACAGTTTGTCGGTATCAACACTGTCATGTACTACAGCCCAACTATTGTTCAGTTTGCTGGGTTTGCATCCAACCAGACCGCGTTGGCACTCTCTCTGATCACTTCAGGACTCAACGTGGTTGGCACTGTCATCAGCATGTGCTTCATAGATAGATACGGAAGGAGAAGGCTGATGATTATCTCCATGATTGGGATCATCACTTGCCTGGTGGTGTTATCCGGGGTGTTTTTCCAGGCAGCATCTCATGCTCCACGCATTAGTAACTTGGAATCCACACATTTCGGTAGCAATTCTACATGTTCAGCTTATGTTTCTGCTCCTAATCCTGGATCATGGAACTGCATGACATGTTTGAAAGCAGAGTGTGCATTCTGTGCTAATAAAGTCAATGTAAGTACACCTCATTTACTTTGAGGAAATGATATCCACACGCACTTTTTTTTCCATCTGTACACACATGTTTATTTATGTCCGTCATGCAGGGGAAGATGTGCGGAGTTCACTTCCCTCTCCTCCCTTCCTGATTTCCTTGTCGTATAATTGTAAGAGTGACCTTATAAATTTACTTTGTTTTCTCTGTTGTTACAACTGTCAGTTTGCCCCGGGCGCTTGTCTGGCTTCCAATGACGAAATCAGGAGCTCATGTCGGGGAGAACATCGTGTGTGGTACACCAAAGGTTGTCCAAGCAAAGTCGGATTCTTTGCGGTGATCCTGTTGGGATTGTACATAATTGTCTATGCACCTGGAATGGGAACTGTGCCGTGGATCGTAAACTCGGAGATATACCCTCTGAAATACAGAGGGACATGTGGAGGAATTGCTGCAGTTGCGAATTGGAGTGCCAATCTCATTGTAAGTGAGACTTTTTTGACCTTGACTCATGCTCTAGGTTCTGCCGGCACGTTCCTCCTCTTTGCCGGGTTTTCTGTCATTGGACTCGTAGCGATTTACATGCTAGTTCCTGAAACGAAAGGAATGCAGTTTGAGGAGGTTGAGAAGTTGCTTCAGAAAGGGTTTAGGCCCAAACCATTTGCTCCAAAGAGCAAGGAAGTTGGCAAAAATGTTGAACTTTCTTGAGTTTCTTATATGAATTCTGAAACTAGTAGGTGTTCTAAAGAGACATATTTTAGTTCCAAGTCAGTCTGTACAAGTCTTTGCAGATTTTTTGTTTTCTTATTTTTAATTTTTGTTCTTATCAGCTCCAAGTAATTCATATAATTCATGATTAGACAACATGTTTGCAAAAGGAAAATTTTCACTTGACACAGAATATATTAAATTTTATTGGTTGTGTCTAATTCACTAGAGTCAAGATGGCCGAGTTGGTCTAAGGCGCCAGTTTCAGGTACTGGTCCGAAAGGGCATGGGTTCGAATCCCATTCTTGACATATATTTATCCTTTTTTTTTTAAATTTAAAAATCTTTATAAAGCTGCTATTCTTCGTGCCTGTTTTTGCAAATTCCCGCTCGAGTTGGTACATCAGGTTTGTTCGCTTATTTTTGCAAATTCCTACTCGAGTTTGTATTTGTTCTTAGTTTGTACATCAGGAGCATCTTAAAGGTCGTACCCAGTGCACAAGGCTCCCGCTTTACGCAGGGTCTGGGAGAGGTGAATGTCGGCTAGCCTTACCCCATTTATGGAGAGGCTGCTCCCAAGTCTCGAATCCGAGACCTACCGCTCATGGGCGAAGGCACTTGCCATCACACCAAGTGCGACCTCCACGTCAGGAGCATCTTACTGCCAAAAAAAAATACATGTTTATATGATTTAGGTTTGCTGCATGCGTCTGCATATTATTTATCAAAACTACATGGCCATCTTATATAATTAACAGATGGAGTGCATATAGAAATGAAACATATAAACCAGTAAATGCAGTAGGTATAGTGATGCAATGGATAAAAAAAGAAGAAAATGGTCAAGGAGGAGCCCCACCTTCTAGTAAAACTGAGTTCACAGAGTGTTGGAGGACAACATGGAGGACGCCGGACATTATGCACCTCGCGCTCTCTGCTGTCATCGGAGGCCTCCTTTTTGGATATGATACAGGTAACTAATAGTATCTTAACACGAACAATTAATTTATTCAAAGGACTAATTTTCTTTGGTACTAATTAATTGTATGTTTTGTTGGTGGTGGTGTGGTGCTGCATGTGTGATCTCCGGGGCATTGCAATACATTCAGAGGACTTTTGCGAAGTTGGCAAGAAAACATGGCTGCAGGAGACCATAGTGAGCATGGTAGTTGCTGTGCCATCATTGAAGCTGCTGTTGGTGAATGGATGAACGACACACTTGGCGGGAAAAAGTCAATCCTAATCACGGACGTGGTGTTCTTCGTTGGGGCAATAGTTATGGGCGCAGCTCCAGCTAAGTGGATGATCGCAATTGGGAGAATTATAGTTGGTTTGGGAGTTGGAATGGCTTCTATGACCCCACCCCTCTACATATTAGAGTCAGGGGCTTCTCCTCAGAAAATCAGAGGAGCTCTTGTTAGCAGCAATGGTATGTTATGTACGAGAGGACAATTCTTGTCAGACCTTATCAGTGTCACCTTCACCAAGCTCAAGGAACCTGGCGTTGGATGCTTGGAGTCGCCGGAGTTCTAGCCCTTGTTCAGTTCATATTGATGTTGTCACTTCCAGAATCTTTAAGATGGCTTTACATAGAGGTGATATTATCATAATAGCTAGCTTGTATGTAACACAATTGCTATTAGTGACGTAAATGCTTATATTGTCAGATTGTGAATCTACATGCACCGACTCAATAACAGACGACACCAATCAAATGTTCAAATTCAAAGTCCAACATAAGATCCTACGACGGAAAGTGTCGCATATAACTTGGTATTGATGTTGCTTATGTTAAACAGAACATGTCGTGGAGAACACAGGACATGGTACAGCAAAGGTTGCCCTAGTAAAATTGGAATATTTGCAGTGATACTATTGGGATTGTACATTACAATGTATGCGCCCGGAATGGGAACCGTACCATGGATCATGAGCTTGAAGATATACCCGCTGAGATACAGAGGGACTGGCGGAGGAGTCGCTCCAGTTTCAAACTAGCCAATCTCATAGTTAGTGAAGCATACTTGACATTCACAAAAGCGCTGGGTTCGGCCGGAACATTTCTCCTCTTTGCCGGGTTTTCTCTCATTGGACTCATATTCATTTACTTCCTAGTCCCTGAAACCAAAGGAATGCGGTTTGAAGAGGTTAAGAAGTTGCTGCAGAAAGGCTTCAGACCCAAGCTATTTGCTCCCAAGGACACCAAGGCAAAGCTAAACTTGAGGAATAATATGTCTAGATCGTGTTAAGTTTAAGACATTTGCTGAGGAATTAATTTGGAATGACCATATTTCAGATCCTTATACTTTGATGGCGCATTGTGTGATAATTAATACGTACATGTCACGGTATCTCCTTAATAATATGGCCCATCATGTTTTAGTTTTCTATAGTTTCATTTGGTAGTATTTATAGATTGAAAAAGCACCTGTAACTGCTTTCTAAAATACCAATATAGGCTTTTCCATATATCCTTCCATGTATTTATTAAAATTTCTAACGTCTTTAATCGCAATTATGAGCACAAGGACTTTCTATAGAAGCATTCACATCCTCTCCCTTCATTATACCCCTATGCTCTTACACAATCAAACGTTATCCCACTAAGTGAATTTAGCTGTATGAATCATAAAAAGCTATTGTGCTCGATTTTGTGTCAAGTCTTTCATTAGCTCAAGTACTTTATATCTTTTCTTAAAGTATCTTTCTAAGTATTCATAGGTCTTCATCTACCCTTTTTACCCTGACCCTCCATCCTATAGTCGAATTTTCTAACCGGAGCATCTGTAGATCTTGAGTTGTATCCAAACCACTTTAATCGAGTTTCTCTCATCTTATCTTCATTGTGATCACTCTTACTTTACCTCGGATATCTTCGATCTTAATCTATCTTTTTTCGTATGTCCACACATCCAACGCTATTATTCTCCCATTGCCGACAAAAATCCATTGTTTTTTTGCAAAGGGTGAAACCATGACCTAAGGTAGCAATATTCCATACAAATCAAGCATTGTTGCAGGATAAAGTTAAAATACACGACAATGCATGACTTGATACTACTACAATGACAACTCGATTGCAACTAAGTTATTTTATCCCATCCTTGATGCATATTGGTTGAGGAATAAGTTATGCCCTCCCCATATTTGATGCATACTGGTTGAGGAATAACAGCAAACACTTTTTCTACCCGTAAAAACTTGTGACGCCCAAAAAGGGTTCAGAAAGTACGCACCGACAGACCATGCAATCGAGTAAGAAATGCAAATTGCAACCATCCAATCCAAACAAACAGCGGGACAAAAAACAATACTGCTCCTCCTCCGCCAGCTAATGCATCATTTATTTACTACGTATCGACAAACCACAATATATCATCAATTTGAAAAAGAATGAGGATCATCTCCGGATCTAGAGATTCTCAAATCGTGTTCGTTTATCGTATATCATGCGATCAGAAATTATTTTAAATATTTTTATTTAAAATTAAATATAAATAATATCTGAAGAAAACGGATCATACGATATATGATAAACTGATACAATTTAAAAATATCGAGATCCTCATAAAAAGGATCCGGAAAAGATCTCATTCTCTGAAAAAAAAAAAGTATATTAATATATATATATACACACACACACATACTGCGGTGCACTGCACCAGCAGCACAATTTTGGCCTTGGCTTGGATGAATTGCATGCAGTGGGACAGGTGGTGGTGAGGCAGAGAGAGAGGTGATGGTGAAGCAAGAGAAATTTTTAAGTGCGACGAAAATACAGATAATATACTACATGTTTTTATGTAAGTAGTGAAAAATTATATTTTTAAGTTATTAATTTTTTAATATATATATATCTCATTATTTATGTCATGACAAATGGTATATCATCCCTTATAACAATCATACTAAAAAATTTCTCGTGTTGCACACTGCAGCTCACCTGCTACTTTAATACATTGCATTTCCCAATAAAATACTGCTCCCAAACGGCCGTTGTATCGCTTGCTGTTTGGTAGCCGAGATAGAACCTGAATATCTGCCATCCTATCCCATACCCTTCTTATTCCTTCTTATTTATGTAATCACGGTTAAATCACGTCAATATTTTATATTGATTATTTTATAAAAATAATAAGATATAAAGTAATGAGAATATAAAATATTGACGTGATCTAATCGTGATTACAAAATATAGAAGAGGATGAGAAGGATATGGAATGGGGGAGGGCAAACAATCCAGGACCGCCGAGATAATTGACAAAGGTGTGGAGAATAAAGGATTAAAGTTGCATTCTCTACTACGCAACGAATAAAGATCATCATCATCCACCGGACAACGGATAATGGGTCCAGATCACAGCACCACAAGTTGGAGAGAGATTTGTATGAAATAAAGAAGCCTAAGGGTAACGGTATCCCAAACATACGCGTCACTTCGTGCTTTAACTTACATGATTGGTTTGGAAAACTGTAACCTTAGCGTCGCCCTCCCACAATCTCCAACATGTTCAACGTATGAATTCCCATCATACAGAACTCAGAACACAATCAATAAGGAAAGAACAGAGGTGATACGTTTCCAAACAGTCCATACTAAAACCGGATAATCGGTAAAACCCTTTTAGCAAAATTCGGGTTTACGCAAACAAAACACAAGGATCCAAATGACCCAAAACCACCACAAGGCAAACATGTATTCCACCCCTACAAAAAACCAAGTCAATGGTAGAAAAAAAAGAGGGAAAAGAGGGAAAGAAAATACCCAACCAAAAAACCTAGTTAAATTCATACATCTAAACTACTAAGAAGTCAGTAGTCTCTTGCTCACTAGCTTCCTCTAATCTCTCTCCCTTCTTCCTACAACCATATCATATTCTTCTTCCTAGCTTCTCAGCCACACTGTACAAAGTTACAACAAACCATGAAAACACCAACACTTCCATATACAAGTGCAACCGAACACTACTCAAAAACCACATACACAGACACACAGTATAGCTTTTCCTCTCTGAGTAGTGAAAGTACCTCCCTTCGCTCCTCTAAAGAGCCGAAGAGGACGCTTCTTGTCTCGGTTCTCTCAAGTACCCAAGAAGCGTTTCAGCCTGCAAAAACAACCAAACCCCCATTATAAACCAAGCAAGCGAGCTCCACTAACAATATGATCGAACATCAACATCATGCAGCATCCAAATGCAGACTTGGAATTACCAAATGCATGAAAATTCGCATCTCATTGTATAGTTCCTTCAACCAAAAGCATCAGCTGCCAATTTGAAATGAACAATCTTTTTTCTTTTATTCGAGCGATATTCTAATCTAATCTAAACTACGGGATGGGGTTTCGGTACAGGCTAATGTCTACAACAATATTAGCACCATTTCGTCTATACGATTATAAACAATTTAACACTTGAACATGCATATGTAAGGCAATTTAAGTAAAGATTGTCGTACCAATATCCAACTAATGAAATAATCAAGATACCTTGTGCTTAGCTTTAACACTCCCGGTCTGCGAAAGCGCAACCAACGGCGGAATCCCTCCTTCCCTCACAAGCAACCCTCTGTTCCTCACACTCTCAGTGCACAGCTGCAACAGTGTCAACACCGCAAACTCCTTTCCTTTCACCGACCCATCCTCAATCGCCTCCACAAGCGCTGCCAGCCCACCTTCCTCCACAATAGCCTCCTTTCCCTCCTCAACTCCTGCCAAGCTACTTAGCACCACCATCGCCTTCTCCGCCAGGCCCGTCCCCTGCTCCGCCACCAGCGCCACTAACGGCTTCACAGCTCCGGCGCTCACCGCCCTCTCTTTGTTGGGCTTTATCGAGCAGAGCTTGTACAGAGTCGTCAAGGCGTCCTTTTTGCCCCTCATCGATCCACTTATTAACAGGGAAACCAGGGGCGGAATCGCGCCGCATGCTCCGATTGAGCCCTTGTTCTCTTCAATTAGCGCCAAGCTCAGCAGCGCACAGGCGGCGTTTTGCTTCGAGGTCTCCGTCCCGGTCTTGAGGACGTACACTAACGACTTTATAGCTCCGGCATTGGTGATTATTGCCTTGTTCGATTCGTGCAGTGAGAGGTTAAACAGCGCTGTGACGGCGTGCTCCTGCGTCCACGGATCGCTGCACCGCAGCAGAGGAATTAGAGCAGGGACGGCGCCGGACTCGCCAATCAAGGCGCGATTGTCGGCCCGGTTCTTCGCTAAAAGCCTGAGCTTGGCAGCAGCAGATTGCTTCACGGCAAGCGACGGCGATTGGAGGCCGTCGACGCAGATCTTGACCGTCGGCTGAAGATCCTCCGGCGAAATGCTTTCGATGATTTCGGTCGAGAAGTTCTCCCTCTGCAAAAACCCCTGACATGGCTCCGGTTCCGGCGCAGCCTCGGCTGATTCGGAGGTCGGCCCGTTTTCAGGCGACGGCAAGCTCGCGAGACGTTGCAATTCTCCCGATATGTCACTGCTGCAGGCAGAGAAATCGCTGAAGGCTTGGGAGAGCTGGAGGTACTCCTCGTCGGAGGAGGCGGACTTGGCGGCGGAGCTGTGGGTGCGTAAGGCGAGCTCGCCGAGGCGCATGTCGACGACCGAATCAGTTAGGTTCTCGGAGACAAAAGGCGATCTTTCGGCGGCGAAGGAGGTTCGGGAGTGGTCGTCTTGGTAGATGCTGGAGCGGATGGTGCGCATGGAGCGGCCAGTTTGGCGGTGGATTTTGGTGGAGGAGGGAGAATAGAAGTTGCGCGTGTGCGGCGGGAAGTGGTGGTTGGAGCCGGAATGGGAATCTTCAAGAGAAACCATTCTCAAAGCTCGGAGCTTTACAACAAATTTCAGAAATTTGCAGATGTGATTTGAGTTTTTGGCGAATTTTCAATTGGGGTTTTGTATTAGAGGTAGTGTGGAGTAGAGAAGGAATTCATGGCGTGGTGAAGTGTGGAATTGGGAGGGGAGGGAGAGAGGGAGGGAGGGAGGGGGTGAGTGGAGAGAAAAGGTTGAAGCTGAGGGGCAGTGGGATTTATTTATTTTTAAAGGGTCTCTGTCATATGTCATCTGTATATGACTGTATGTTTGTACGTATTTTATGACTGCTGGAACACAGACTGCTACGTTATTTAGTGCTATACAAGTGAAGGAATTTTTTTTTTCTAAGTGTCTTTCCACTTATAAAATGATATATGCCGGTGTTCTGAACACTGGAATATCTCCATGTGTTTTGTGGAGTCATTTTTCCTTGGTGATGATTTTTTTTTATTATATTTGGTTGTATTAATAATCAGGATTTATTATATCGTTATTATATCATCGTTACGTGATTGTTGTGTTACCCTTAAGTCATTAATATACGATCAAGATCTCGTCGTCATTAAAAATTGATTATTTCTGCAACTAAATCTCAAAAACTAATTATTCATGCCTATTGCCCTTTCTTCTATTTTGTCAGAGACGTATGGAGCAATGTAGTGTTATTCAATTTGGGTTGTAAATGAAGGCTTTAGATTTGATTTGTATAAATAATAACTACGATTTAATATTTTTGTTGAGCTTGATGCTAATTGTATTTGCATAGAATAAAATACCATGTATAAAATAACATGTATCGAGCGAAATTACAAAGCAAGCAATGATTGAGAACTGATTCTGATACTTTTTTTATTCATCCCTTATGTATTTTTGTATGTGAAAATTACTTCTCATATTATAATTTGTCTAAAATTGCGTAAGTCGTTATGCTCATAAGAACTTTTATTAAAAGCACTCCAAATCTTAATACAAATTAAGTGATTCATGAAGAAAAAAATCATTGAACAAAGCATTTTCAATTCCTTTTATAATTCGTGAGCATTTTTAAATTGTTGATGTATGTGACAATAACTCTCTAATTACTTTTCTTTGTTTATATGGTTGGTGTGAGTTTAAAGGGCGATGGAGTCACGAACAAAGCTTCCCATGCAACATGGTCGCAGACCACATATTTAGCCAGAGGTAACGACACCGTTTGGTGACACAAACAACGGTATGAAACTAAAAATTTAGAATTAAGGGAGGGGGCTGATGTGACCGTGGGCAGGGGCACAAATCCAGTTGGCTCTTTTTGATGCGACGGGTGCATTTTAGGTGGGACCCTTGAAAGGTGCCACGCCGTCCTTTTGCCAACTTTCGAACCTCAACCTTTTGGTCAAAACTTGAATTGGCACGCAGATCTGTGAGTCCGGGTTAAAAAAACAGAACAAATGGAAGTAATTTTTCACGCACGTCCTTTTATTTACTGAGAATTAAGAGAGAGAGCTATGTGAAAGGAGGACGATAAGATAATTATATTTCGATGATAAATGTTATTAGCATTTTAAAAAATTTATTTTATATTTTTTATATATGTATTTTTTTTTCTTAATATAAAAAATTTACAGTGTATAATATGATTTTTTAAAATGTTAATAACAATTCTCTATTCCGATTAATCTTGCAATACCTTGTAGCAGGATTATGCATTTTGTAAGGATTGAGCATATGGTAAGCACAATATATTTTAGAAATTTCTATCTCGACTATTCAGTTTCAGTTTCATGTAAATTTCTCTCATTTCTCTCATCGTAACGTGTATAAACATTTTAAGACGGAGTTTACGACAAGAGTTGGTTAGAATAGGGAAGGGCACGTGTGTGTTGCCAGCTGCATCATCCTGTAATAGTTCTGATCAAGCCGTCCGAGTCTCCGGACGATGAGTAATATAGGTGCGAGGACGGTGGTATTTGGTGTTGGAGATGGGAGGGTCTAGAGAAGTGGGCCAAAGTCAACTACAAAGTGTTTACCTTAACATGGGTATCGTGTCTAAAACCCACCAGGTCAGCCACACGTGCCTGGCCAACACAGAGCCGGAGATGAAAGACCTAGTACTCTAATCATGACTCCATCACTTGATTAACCACGTTTAGGGTTTGGTTTATCCAGGAAAATGGGCAAAAGTGCCCACTTATTTATGCTGATCACTGGTGAAGTCCTAATTACTAATTAGGAGTCCACCAGACAAAGTTTAATGGATTTGTTATTCAAAAGGTGCCTACCTCCTCTGAAAATGATGGCCGGATCATTTTCCTAGGAATTTTAGGGATTTGTAATTATGTTTATTCATTGTAATCATACGATTAATTTTCGTTAGGTATTATTTATATTTAAATTTTAAATTTTAAATTTTAAATGATTTCTCATCGCATAATGTACAATAAACAAATACAATTACAAGATCCCCAGAAAAATGATTCTCTCCACCCCCTCCATCTTGTGAGCTTCCTCTTATCTGCGAACCATGCTAATGTACCAAAAAGTAACAAATTAATATTTAAACCTCGAGCCCGTTAAAGGTCGGGACACTATAATTATGATATTTGTTGACATCACCGATTTTAAGAGTTAACATTTATGTATATACAAATATAATAATTAAAATTCTAAAACAGACGATTTCTAAAGGAAAAAAATTATTATTTTATAAGGAGAAATAGGTGATACTAGAGCCAAATATCGCCTATCCTATTCCAAATTGAAAACATTGCTCACCAATATAAACTTATAATATTACTGATTACGATCTTCTATGCGTAGATACAAAGAATTGGCTCACCTAATTATCAATCTAAACTAATATAAATATAGCTTAATTGTCTTGTATTTTTCAGCACCTAATAAACTTTTCTTTATGTCTGATCTGGTGTACTGTCCATCTCCTATATCTCCAATCAATTTATTTTTATAAATTTCATTGATATTTCCGCAGCCACGCCATTCAACAAAAAGTACTCTACATTATAATCTTTACTCAAACATACGTACGCATGTTAATGCATATATACAGATGTTTTATGAACAATAATATAATCAGATATTATTCGTTTCATTAATATTCATGATAAACTCATGTTAATCCAACATGCTGAGTTGTTTAGCACCCTAACTGCCCTTTTGAAAATCTGCAAAAGATGGTGATTGTTCTTGGTGAACAAATATTCAGAGATTATATTATACAAACTTATTGGGGTGGATCAACCAAATCTTGCCACGTTACAATTATGTTTGATTGATGAATTCTAATAATCTGGAGAGATTTTTCGGTGTGCCTAAAACATGTACTTGTANCCACGTTACAATTATGTTTGATTGATGAATTCTAATAATCTGGAGAGATTTTTCGGTGTGCCTAAAACATGTACTTGTATACTACATTTCATTATACAATCAGATGAAGTCTTGAAACATAAAATTTATCTCTAGTTATATTATGAAATATGATATATTACTCTGTATTTCGATCACACTAGAAAAATTCTCAACAATTTGCTGTATTTATTTGTTTATTCATTTGGTCTAGGACTTTGTAATATGCCGTATTTTTACAGATAATGTTTTGATATGATTATCCATCCTAGGTTATCAAGTAAAAAGTTGTAATTAGTTGATCAACTAACTTCACTACACAGTATCTTTTTACATGATAACGCGCATTTGACTAAAACTTTTAGAATGATGACGAACTTCCAGTAATTTTCTGTAAAATTGTAAATGTTTGTAACTTGGAGATTAAACTGAAAATCCATCATCATTTTTAATACTTTACATTACTTATAACTCACGATTATTCATAATTATAATCAAGTTCATAGTAATGTTACAATTATTTTATTTTTCATACCATATACAAATATATTGTATAAATATGATATAAAAATGTGACAAGAATAGCATTTTTGTTAAGTTAATTAGAATTTCAGGGTTTAAAGATTAAAGAGGCTAATGATGGCTGCACAGACTTGCAACAATTTTATGCGCTTTTTGGCGAATGAGTTTTGGTGTTTGTGGTTCACCATACTCGGCACTCAGAGCGACAACACATGAGTTGGAAGCCAGGCCGATTGACGTAATAATAATCCTGATTAAGTAAATACTTTTAGTGTGCAAACATGTGCTAAAGATAAGTAAATTTTACCACAAAACTAGTATAGAAACGACGATGCGATCATGGTGTCATACTGCATTAAGAAAACTCCTCACAAGCTAGAAGCACGTGGAATCGAAATTAGAACAGAATGAGGTGGTGTAAATAATGCAGTCGAGGTTCTACACGAAATTAAATTAAAGAGTGACTCAACTCCATATAAATTATTATATTGCTCTCAAATTGTTTGATTAGGTGTTTAGACTCTAAGCACACATCTTACGCATGATGTTGTTTAAGCTTAATACGTTACTTACACATATTGATTAACGTGAGGCACGTGAATTTTTAAATTCAATAAGTGAATCTGATGCTACAAAGAAAAGTTACGAGAATCCATCTAAATCAATCGGTCATAGGAAGAATGACTCAACGCCTAAATTCTTGTAACGTGTAAGGTTTCTAATTCCCCGATGCAAAAGTAATAGATATAAAAGACTTGACAAGTTGAACATGCATTAGTTTTTAGGGTTAAGATTTTATATGTACAAATTTGGGCCTGGAAGTTAACTCTCGGATTTTATAGAATTTTGATGGCAAACATCAAATTGAAAGCTCTAGCTAGTCGGTTGTGACATGCATGGCTGATCTGTTCGGTGTCCAATTCCCAAGCAATGTGCATTGGTGTGGCAATTGTTTTTCTGTTCATCTCTTGTCCACAAAAAATTATTAATTAAAATGAAAAGTTGTCAACCGTGATGAATAAACTGTATGTGGCTGTTAAGTAGGCTTCATCCTCATCCATTTGAAGTTGACAGGTCTGTCTACATGCATGCGAAACTATGGTTCGTATTTGTCTGTACTGTTTGCGTACGATTTCACACCAGATCCTATATATGTACATACATATGTATTTATGTATATCTATATATATGCCTGTAATTAGGAGGTTATATTTTGCATAAAACGATTGACCAAAATAAAAATATTTTGCATATAAGGTATGCACATCGGGTTGGCGAGTTTTCGAGCTGTTTTATATCTGTATATTATATATATATATATATATACATATACATACATATATATATATATATATATATATTATTTCAAAACAGCACACCAGATTTGAAATTAAAAAGAATATATAATTTTCCACAAATATATATATATATATCATACTTAATTTCCCTTTCAACATAAATGAAAATCGATTAAAAGGCTAGTCTGTGTGTGCATATAGACGAAGACGTTTTGAATACGATCGATCTTTAGTAAATACTAATAATGCATGTCCAAGTTCATCGACCAACTGTGTTTGATGTTAAATATGAACTTTTGAATATTACAGAATTGAAAGCTTCATTCTCTCTCCCTCTCTCATAATAGTTGGAAGATCAAAACTTTTAAATTAAATTTGTAAATTAAATAATGTGGTATTGGTTATTGATTATTACTTAATATTGATTAACGAACTTATTTTTTTTATAGGTTTTTGTCACAAATGATCCCTGAAATTGACTCACTCTATCAAGGTGATCCCTGAAATTGAAAATCAATCAATGTAGTCCCTGAAAATGAGTGTCGCAAATCAATGTGGTTATTTCGTCACAATTCCGTTAAAAATTATGTTAAGTGCTGATGTGGCACTTAAATGGGTCCCACAAATTTAATAAAATATTTTTTTGTGATTTAAAAATATTTAAATATAAAAAAAAATATTTAAATTAAAAAAAAAAAGATGATTGAACACTGTTCATCATCTTGTTCCCATGAGAATTTTTTTTTTAAAAGTTTTTATGTTTTAAATTCTTGACATTTCTTGAACTTTTCTCGTTTTTAGCTTGATTTAGTGTTTTTTCATCTAGGTTCTTGAAATTTTTTGAGATTATTGGTTCTGGCAAATTTATGAGTTAGATTTTTTGTGAAGAAAATGAGTTAGATTTCTAGGTTCTTGAAAATTTCCTGAGATTCTTGAACTTTGTCCGTGGGATTGTTCTAGTACCCGTTTCTACGACGACGAAACCATCTAGGAGGCCATTGAAGGTTCGCGACACGAAGGTGGAGGAGTGGGGTGGGAAAATCCAATGGCCACCATGTGTGTGGCCAGGATCTTTCAACTGACCTGGGAACCCGGCCATAGTTCCGACGGCGGCACTCTACCCAAATAGTGGGAGGGGGTGTGGGGTGGGGGCTGTAGTGGGAGGTTGGTAAGATGATGAACAATGTTCAATCATCTCCTGTTTCTTATTTTTTATGTTTCAAGTTTTTAATTATAAAAACTAAAAATTGTTTTTTAATATTTAAATCTTTTTTAATTCACAAAATAATATTTTAATAAATTTGTGGGACCCATTTAAGTTCCATGTCAGCACTTAACATAATTTTTAACGGAATTGTGACAGAATGATCACATTGATTTGCGACACTCATTTTCAGGGACTACATTAATTGATTTTCAATTTCAGGGATTACCTTGATGGGTGGGTCGATTTCAAGAACTATTTGTGATAAAAATCATTTTTTTTATTGATGACACGCCATCTGGTTTAAAATTTTAATTTCTCCAACCTTATTCATTTAAAAATAGGGAGTTTTAACGAAAAGCTCACGGTACTGTTCACTTTAACCAAAAACCATATTTTTACACTAAAAAGTCAAACCTTCTACTATTCAGTTTACCCTTTATTTTGTCCTTATTGTTAAAACTCAAAGTTTTTAAGCCATTTTCATTAGTTTTCCTTTAAAAATACGTATTTGATTGATGTTATTGAATGAAAACATTACCTAGTGGACGATACCTCAGTTTTTAACTGCATTAGTTGGTATTGTATGTGTGTATTCACTTACTGCTTTCCTGTGCCAAAGTAATCGATTTTTGTTATCTTTAATGGACTGCATGGCCCATGAGTCCTCACTTTTCTGCTTCAAATCTTTCTTCGTATCTTTTGAAGATCACCTGAATCTGTAAAACTGTGTGGCTATATTTGTGTGATGTACTGGATGGCTGTATTTGGACTTTCCAAGTTGCAAGGAATTAAGACTAATTAACTTAGTAAGAAAAGAATTAAAAAATGCTTTCATTGAAACGAGAAATTTGCAAAAATGACCACTTGCAAATATTACATTTGCATTTCTGGCCCCACTATCTAACATTTTGTGGTTTGTGTTTTTTCCTACTTTGGCCTCAACTGATCGTTTGAAGACTAGAAAGTTCCTCACCCAAACATAGCTTAAATATTCTAGGTTACTCACGTCAGCCCCTTTCTACTAAGTAAATTACTTTGGGTAAAAACATTGTATTAGATCAACTCTCATAATAAATAAAAACGTCAAGTAAACCTAAATTAAAGAGAATATTTACCCAAGAATACTAAATAAATGGGTGTGCCCAACCATGTTTAGCCTGCAGCAGACAGCTCCTGAAAATTAACCCTAGAAGAGGATTCTCTCTTTGAGGTCAGGATGGGGATCCTTATGATCAGGCCATCCGGATTGTTCAAATTTAATCCAACGACTCTAAATAGGAGGGTAATTTAAAAGTTATAATATTTACAATCATTGAATTAAATTTGAACGGTCCGGATAGCTTGGTTAGGAGGATCCCCATCTTGAGCTCCGAAGAGGATCCTCTTCCCCTACTACACATGACATGACTCACAAAAAGGGATGTTTACTACATGCAATTCAAATCTCAGGTACACATAGTGATATCATTGCGAAATACTGTTAGAGACCTCAAATTTAATTAAGACAATCGTATCACTGTACATAATGATCATAATTTCTATTTAAATGATAATTAAGCTTACTGTTGTTGGCGTTAATTGAATGTACAACGAATCGCACCAAACCTACAAACATGCTTTTAGATAGGGTTTGGGTTTTGATACGTTTGAAAGTGCTTTTGGTAATTAGGTTTTGGTCATTTAATGGTGCATCATATTTCATGAGAATGGCAAAGCTGAAACTTGAAGGAAACTGAAAGATAAGCAGGCACGCACGTTTGTCTTTCATCATAATATGCCAATTAAGCTAGCTTAGTGGGCACAGTGATTACGACCATGACCAAAGCCCTATTCCTTGTTTTCAAAGATGTGTATATCATGGCTGTATGGGATGGGATATGGGACAACGACCTTCGATTCTACGTTAGGAGAGAAACTTGCCTACATTTTCGATGCCAGATTAGTGGCCAATATCATAAGTCATGAATTGTCAATTTATACGTTGTAATCTTTTTACGTGTTAATTTATGATTAACACGTTGTTGCATCGACAGAAAAAACACGCTGTTGCATTTCGGGTGCAAGAAAGTTCTTTCTCATTCGAGCGAGAGGAGGACAACCCATGATTCTTGGAATCTACGACCCCTGGCTGGCACCAAACCCTTTTGGCTTAAGCAATTAGCATGCGCAATCACAAACATCATTCACAAAAAACAAACAGTTCTAGACAGTCTCTTCTCTTGTGGCCTAAATCGAATCCCATTTTCTCAAACATTCGATTGATTGTTGGATTAAGACGTAAGAGATAACTAATTAACATCAAACATGAAAATGCACATCCTTTTCTTCTTTCTTTGGTCTAAATAATATGTATCCACACTTTTATTTATTTACGGTTGTGAATTTTATTTGATTGATTCAATTTAATCATAAAAAAATATATAAAAATGTAAAAAAAAAGTAATGCATAGAAATTAGAGAACTTTAACGAAAAATCATATTTTTACATTAAAAAGTCAATCATGATACTATTTACTTTACCTTTTATTTTGTTCTTATCGTTAAAACTCAAAGTTTTCAAACACTTTTAATTAATTCTTCTTATAAATTACTTCGTTTTCGGTTTGATTAATTTGTTTGTTGCAAATTGCAGTCGTATTTATTAGGTTTCTTTGGCGATGGTTGCGTTGCCATGACTTCTGGCAGAAGCCACAATGATTCTCACTGCTGGCAAATGGTCCACCTTGTCTAATCAATCACCTTTTGGGTTCTACAGCACAGATCTGGAGTGTTCCTTGTTCACTGCGGATTCTGAATTTATATGGTCCTGGACTGGCCCGACTGGGTGCACTCGGGAGTGGTCGAGCTGGGGCCTGTCTATGAACTGGGTTATAATTTCGTGAGGCTTAAAATTTGGCCCATCATGACGTATCGTGAGGCTTAAAATTTGGCCCATCATGACGTTGCGTACACCCTAGGGCAGCACATGATGGATCTTGACTCTTGACGTAAGTTACAGTTCAACGACTTTGTGTTCAAGCATTTTGCTACGAGTGTTTGCTAGTACAGGCACATTGAATATTCATGAAGAAGCAAAGTGTTCTACGAAATAATAGCACTTTCATATTTTTATGTCAAAAATGCAGTCAAAAGCGTTTTATTTTGTCAAAAACCGCTTGCAGCCACCTCAAGGCAAACTTAAATATTCTTACCTTAACAACTTTTTGAAAAGACACTCGGAACTGTATGGTTGCCTTACGATCTGGGAGGTAGATTATCTGCCCTCTCACTTTCTGTGTTCTTTCGTGCTCATCTGTTTTATATGATCACAATTAAATCACGTTAATATTTTATATTTTTTTTAGAGATAATGAGACAGAAATGAATAGTAATATAAGACGTGGCTTAACCGTGACCACACAAAGGGCACGAGAAGTGGGAGGGCATAGAATCTGCCTCTATAAGACCATCTTCAAAGATGTCAAATCCAAGGTGGAATACCATGTAATCAAATTTGAAAGTAGAAGCGTGTTCAAACCGATATGTCAATTCTAAGTGGTTGTGGATTGACATATGAGTTTTTATATGTCAAATTTGATATATGAGAAAATGTGATGTCAATTTTTTTTTAATTATTTTATTGTGTGAGTCTCATTAATGCATCAATTATATAGCTTGAAAATGTATTTTAATTAATTTCTTTTTAAAATGGATCATACAAATATAATTTATAACAAAAAAACATATCGGATGAAAATAAAAAATCTGACATTACCACATTAATCATCAAATTAACATTTGATATTTATTTTTAGACATCTCATTTAAAAATGCTCTAAATGCTTTAAATTTTTTATGCCAAACACAGTTAAAAACAATTTTTATTGTCTAAAAGCACGTTGAGCCAGAAGTTCGTGTTCTAAACCCTAATTTCACGGGATGGATGACACATGGAGGCTTCCATATTCTGACGTGATGGCTTATAGGCTTCCAGAGAAAAGGCGGACCGATGTGGAAGAATGGTAACGGTAGGTGAGGGGTGTTAATCAGCTTTTAATTGGATGGATTAATATAATGGACAATTAATGAAATATTAATTATTTATGCAAAGAGTAACCTTGTAGGAAAACCCACGAAGCTCTCTAGCTTTGGGTAAAAAATTAAGACCGCTTACCAATAAGCTCAAGTCATCCTCCTCACAGGCCAAGTCTTCTGATTGTAGAAGAGAGATGTTAATTTCAGCCTAACTAAGATTAGGTCGTCTATTAACTAGTCTTAATCCCACTTACTCCACCAAGGAATAAAAGATTGGTAGCTAGGATTATGCATGCATCACCAATATCTTCAGTCTTTCTTTTCAGAGTTCTTTAAAAAATGTAATTCACCAAAATGGGTAAGATTCCACTGAGGAGAATAACAATTACATTCTCGTATTAAACTTACACAATTCAACCATCGTCTTTTTTTTCTTCTACAAACTCGTATTTACTTATACCGTTTAGATTGAAAAAATCAAAAGAGAATCAGTAAACAAAAATAAACAAAACCTAAATAAAGAGAAAATGAGTGCTGAAAACATATTCTTGTGTAAGTATCACATCTTGTTGTATATAAAATTTTGATACAAAGCAACATCAAAAACTCTGGAAGACGCTGATATATAGAATTTGATTAGTACATATATATATGTTGACCCGTTAAACTTAGGCTTAAAGTTAAACAAACATTTGAAAACCACATTCCTGTTTAATTAATAGACAACAGAAAACGACAGGAGAGGCTGCCAGGAAATGAATCGTACATTTGTAATGGAAAAACATTCTTTTTGTTGGGCCATGCATTTTATATCGGTATGAAACTGTGTTGTTTTTGTGATTCAATTCCTAATCGCTGTGTTTTGTAATTGAAAATTAGAACACGCACCAGACCAGGGTACGTACGTACTCTCCACTTGTCCAGCTTGAGAGAGGCTGCAGGCCTTCAACTCTGTTAGTACCGACCTGCAGGGGCTGTGAGGGTGCGTTTGGTACGTGGGACGGGACGGGACGGAACGGAACGAGGCGTTCCGTCCCGCGTTTGGTGCGCTAAAAATGGGTGGAACGGGTTGTTCCACGGGACAGATTTTGGGTGTTTTTGCGTTCCACCTCTCCCCCCTGGAACGGGTTTGTTCCACGTCCGTGGAACACAATGTTTTACCATTTTAAGACAAATATACCCTATGTCTTTTTCAAAAATTAGACCTTCGTTCCGTCCCATCCCGTCCCATCCCGTCCCGTTCCGTCCCGTCCCGTCCCATCCCGTTCCGTCCGTCCCGTCTGCGTACCAAACGCACCCTGACCGAACATAGATGCCGATTTCCTTCTGTTTAATATATCTTTTTTGAGACAATATTGTCGACGCAAATTTACAAATATCTACGCTTTGTGTCGTGATATTCCTCACGGTCTGAATGTTGACCGCCTTCGCCGTGTTCGAAAGACGACGAAGAAGAAACGACGAAAGACCGCGGCAACGCATGAAGGCCTGGAACCATGTGAACGTTGGCTGTTGTGGGTCCCAGCGGGACGTTATGTCAAATTCTGTACGTCGTTGGAGTTTGGTTTGGTTTGACCAGCTACAGCAGCCAAGCCAGGCTTCAATTTGTGGAGATTTTCTGTTGACCTACTCAACTGTAAACCTAACCCCAACCTATCCCTTTGTTTCCTCCGTATATGCAGTGGAAATCGAAACGTTTTGGGCGAGACCGAGGTGGAGGAAGCAAGTACAAATGTAGGATATGTGATTTGATCAATTGAACGAGGACCCTTTTTATGAGAATTTCAAAGATTTTCTAATTATATTCGTTTATTGTATATAGTGCGATCATAAGTTATTGTAAATTTTTTATTTAAAATTAAATATAAACAGTACTTAACGAAAATTAATTACACGATATACGATGAACGAATGCGATTAGAGAATTTCCGTAGAATTCTAATCAATTGACCTGGTTTTTTTACACCCATTCAACACGTACGTACTGTAGCTTCAGTGGTACTTTGACCCAGCTTGTCGCTTTAATTTGACTTTTGTCAGTATGTCTTTAGTGCACCACCCTATGAAATTGCTCCAATGAGGACAATTAAGATGGTGTAAATGGTCAAATTTGCCTTTTACTTTGAACTAGTTCACATTTTGTAATATGGGTAAACGGATGTTGAGTTTAAATTTAGGGTTAATATTAATATATTTAATTTTAAAGAATTGTTGTTGGCACTTTAAAAAATCTTATTTTGGACTTCAAATTTTCTATAATTAGAAAGAAAAATACACTTGTAAGAAATATATAATGAGATTTTTGGAACGTTAATAACAATTTTCTAATTTTATTGTAACATATAAGTTGATTATATCACGCTTCAATTTCAATTTATGTAAATTATTATTACCTCGTTAAACTATTACAATTTCTTTCCTAAAATGGTGAAATGAAAATCCTATGAATTAAATTATGAACTTGTAATAGTGATATCTTGATTAATTGACTTAACAGGATTAATTAGAGATGAAGAGAACTTTCTGTTAAGTTACTTGCGGCTCACTTAAAAGTAATAAAAAGGAAAATCATCAACTGCTTTGGTTTTCGATGTTTTAAACATAGAAATATACTGTTATTTTACAAGGCATGTGGGAGGCAGAGTTTGGGAGAGACCTTGTTCTCGGAAAAGGATCATTTTCCGATCTTTTTTACTAAATTCATCACATCAATCAATCCGAATTTTTTAAATTTGATTCAGCAGTTAAAGTTATTATAACTTTTAAAAGGATTCTATATTTTTAACTGTTGAATTAAATTTTAAGAACCTATATTGATTGATTGAATATATTTGGTGGAAACGATCCGGAGATATCCCTTTCAAAGCCGACCGACTATCTTGTCGAAACGTTGATTGAAATGGAAGAACAAAGTTGGGAAAGCAAGCAAAGGCAGGTGTGAAAAGATAGAAGAAAAATAAAGTACATTTTTTTCAAAAGAAAGAAGTTTCAAACCACTAGTGAAAAAATGGAACCTTCCCCAACAGACTAGCCAACGACTTCAAAGACTCCACACGCCACCAACAACTATTATATTTACACCCCATTTTTCCTTGCAACACCCCCAAACTTCCTCACACCGCCTTTGCTTATTTTAGCAAAAAGGTCCGATCTTGTTATAAAAGCTCTCAACTTTTTCCACATTCTCTATTCCCCTTCTCCAATTAAATAGAACCCAGTTGAGATTTTCCTTCAAAAGCACTTTTTTCAGAAGCACTTTTCAGGTTCTCACAACCATGGCTTCCACGGTGAGGCTTGCGGTGGCCTTCTCTGTTCTGCTCTCTCTCTTCTCACAATCTTCCTACGCCCAAACGACAGCCTGCGGGAACTACAAATTCACCAGCAACAGGATCTTCAGCACCTGCAGCGACCTGCCTCATCTCAACTCCTTCCTCCATTGGACCTTTGACCAGTCAACGGGAAAGCTCCAGATGGCCTACAGGCACACCGGCGTCTCCGCCTCCAGCTGGGTCGCGTGGGCCATCAATCCGGATCTCAAAAGCGCGTCGTCCGCCATGCCCGGCGCCCAATCTCTCGTCGCTTGGCCGCAGTCCAGTGGGACCCCAAAGGTGTACATGTCGCCGATCCAGGGCTACTCGACCAAGCTGGCGGAGGGCAAGCTGACGTACGAGGTCACGGACTTGAAGGCGGAGTATCTGAACAACGATGAGATGATCATATTTGCAACCTGGGCGCTTCCTACCAATTTCACCACCATTCTTCAGGTCTGGCAAGAGGGACCTGTTTCGAGTGGCGCTCCTGGCATTCACAGCACTGCCGCTGCCAATCTCAAAGCCAAGGGGACTTTGGATTTGCTTTCCGGCCAGACAGCATCCACCGGCAGTGGCAGCTCAACTACTAGTAAGAAAAACGTAAGTGAATTGTGAATTGACTCAATTTTTCTGTGCTTTAATCTGATCCTTATACTGCATGTTCTGAAATTTGTTTCCTTTAGTGATCTTTTCTTGTTTTCAATTAATTCACAATTTTTCGATGCTTTGTTTGGTTTTCTTGATAAAAGTCTTTGATATTTCAATGTTATTATATTCATGAAATATAAATTAATTTTTTATATAAAAAGTATTTATTTTTTAATCACATATATGACATAGTCTCTTCAGCTATTATAAAATATCAGTGTAAACTAATTTAAACTGTGAGTAGATTTAGGACTCAAGTAGCGAAATCCGCTCTAGATAACGTGGTTATGTACGCTTCTGCAAGAACATAAATTTGTCTTTAATTGTATTAGTTGAGGAGGATCTGTTTGATTGTGTTAAGATTTCTTCGAATTGGTGGTCACTTAATGGTTTTTGTAATTTAGAGTTTTAATTAAGGTCTTGACAATTAGTCAAATCCCCTAAAAAATTTTGGTCATTTTTTTATACAAATTACAGATTCACGGAGTGCTGAATGTTGTGAGCTGGGGAATCTTGTTGCCTTTTGGTGCCATGGTAGCAAGGTACTTGAAGGTTTTCAAGTCCGCAGACCCTGCATGGTTTTATCTTCATGCCGCTTGCCAGACCTCGGCATACGCCATTGGGGTCGCAGGATGGGCCACTGGTCTGAAACTCGGTAGCGATTCTGCCGGCATCCAATATGACACGCACCGAAACATTGGGATCACCCTCTTCGCCCTTGGAACGCTTCAGGTAATTCAACCTTCTTCTCTACCTAACAATGTTGTAATGTGTCTTTGATCTTTTGCCCTAGCATGTACTAAGTGAAAGCTCTAAATCTCGATGCAGGTGTTCGCTTTGCTTCTGAGACCCAACAAGGATCACAAGTTCAGATTCTACTGGAACATGTACCACCACGCAACCGGGTACGCTGTTATCATCCTTAGCATCGTCAACATCTTCGAAGGATTCGACATCTTGAAGCCTAACAAGAACTGGAAGAATGCATACATCGGCTTGATCATTGCTTTCGCTGTCCAAGCTGCATTGTTGGAAGCTTACACATGGTATGTTGTATTGAAGAGGAAGAAGTCTGAAAAGCCAACGCATGCTGCGAACGGTGTTAACGGCTACGGTGCTTAGAGGTCGGAGGGACGAAAAGCAGAGTGCACGGAATGGTTTGTTAG
The DNA here is from genome assembly GCA_006547085.1 of Malus baccata. NCBI lineage: Eukaryota > Viridiplantae > Streptophyta > Magnoliopsida > Rosales > Rosaceae > Malus > Malus baccata. The sequence continues at coordinate 148,224 of VIEB01000175.1, read as the reverse complement.
ACGGAGGAAATGGCTCTTTCGAGTTCTTCCTCCTCTTTCGCGGCCCTTCTGAATACATTTGTTGTTGCATCCTTTTGTATATTTATGGCATGAGTGTTTGAGTACCCGTGTGTGCTGAGGGAGTTCGGGATTCGAGGTTATTCTTTTGGTAAATTAGTCCTTGGGCAGTCCCTGCCTGAACTTTGTATTAGACATGCTGTCCGAGAGAGAGATTTAATATATTTGTAACTTACTCATTTATACATGTATTTTCTCCTTTTATAATTGATTTAATTATTGGGAAATGATTTCGGCACTCTTTTTTTTCACGCCTGCACTTCTCTATTTTCTAAGCCCTTGGATTGAATGAATCGAAGAATCAAGGGACGAAAACCAAAGAGAGGAGTGCAGAAGGAGAAAAACAGACGGAATTCATATCGCTTGGTTTTTCCATCTCGTTATAAATTTGTTTCTGTATCAACTTCCTGATGTGAGCTAAGCATGACTTTAATATCACATACTCGAAACATCAAATTCATTTGTGAACCTATAAACATACAACAAATACAAACATTGCCAACGATATGTCATCAAAATAGGTTCGACAATTAGTATGTCTCTATTTCAATGTTCCAATGGGTATTAACTTACACCCATGTAATTAAAATGAGGAATCCAATTTATTGCTTCATGGAGAGGATGTTTAACTTGAAAGATTTGATAGAGTGAACAAGCTGACTCATTCCGAATCTCGCAAAACCTCAACAAATGCATCCTTAAGCAGAGGGTTTGATGCTGCTACTCTTTGAGATGTGATGCCAAACTCCTTACCAGATCTGATGCAGAAAATTACATCCAATTCTCGACGTAAGTAAAAGTGTGTACATATGATCTTACATGGAAGTTTCAAGTTTTGTTAACAAAAAGATAGACGTATATTGCAGACTCAAATTGATTCGTGAATGATCTTAAGCTGAAGATAAAGTTACTTACGGATCATACACACACCCTCCGGCTTCTGTAACAATCACAGCACCACCTGCAACATCCCTGAGGCACAAGAAAAACCAATGTCAATCACTTACCGGCTGACACTGAAATTAACAAGCATAGTAGAAAGAAGATCATACCAAGGACCCCCGAAGCCGAGCTCATAAAATAGATCAATCCTCCCACACGCAATTCCACAGAGGTTCAGTGCACAGGAGCCGCTCATGCGAATAGATCTCACCTGCTCAAAAGAGAGATTAATATACAATTGGGATGCCAACACAACTGAAGATCAGCATTTGAAAGTTCTGGTTCTACCTTAAATAGTAAGCGATTAATTCTCCCTGTGGTTGCATCCACTGTTAGGTTATCACGTTTTACTCCAACCTGCTCTTCCAGTACAACAACATATGAGGGCTTTTTATATAAAAAAGTTTTTAACATTTCCCATGTTTGCCACTGTATAACTCTTCATTGAACTAACATTCATAAGGATTCGACGTGATCATGGAGTGCCGGCTGTCGACTATCTGACTCTTCATTGAACTAACATATTTATGAAAATAAATATAATGCATATAAAGATTCCAGCTTATGTATTTTCGTACAAATTCAGGTGCTATTATGCAGGAGCATACAATATACCAAAGCATCATCTACAGTGACATTAACTAATCTTTGAAACAAGAAAAGAAATTCTTAATCTATACCTAATTTCTACATTTATCCCACCAGAGTATTCAACACAATATGCATGGTTATGTGACTTACTCATCCTATAACATCGTCTCATTTCCAATTTCTAGTCCCATTTTTTAACTAAAACGTTCAAGGTGGGATTTATTTTATATGGGGATTGGCTAGAGAAACAACAGATCAGCCCATTCATGTAAAACAATGATAAACCACCATCCATCAATCAGTCAACTCTGTACCTCAGTTGCAAGGAGAGACTTCACAAGTTCGTTCTTAGATGATACTGCAGTAATTCAAAACATTATTAAGCACTAAATAGGAATTTTTTTTAATCATTTAGAAACAATGAAGTTGATGCTTAAAAACAGAACAATCACCTTTTATGGGATTTCCATTGAGAAATGCACCTCCTCCGCGTATGCCAGTAAAGAGCTACGTATAATGAACCCCAAGTTAGCACTCTTTCCACAGCTAGTACTACTTAGGGAGCAAGTTTTCATATTTCAGCAGAAGCTATTCACTGTAAAACTTATAATTCTGACCATTCATAATTGTAGATCTATTAGAACAAGAGTCATGGCTAACCACTGGAGTTTAACATTAGTGGAGATAAGAATCCTAACCTCGTCAATTATTGGATTGTAAACAACACCAACTGTAGGTATCTTTCCAATTGTTAGGCCGATTGACACACAGACAAAGGGGAACCTATAACAGCAATGAGAATCAATCAGCATAGCGAAAATACACAAAAATCTACAACACAAGAATTGACTTTTACCCATGTACAAAGTTAGTGGTTCCGTCCAGGGGATCAACTATCCATGTGGGGTCATCAGTCAGCTCCGTTACACCATTAGCAGCAGTAGTCTCTTCCCCAATGAACTAAAATTAACACCGACTAAGAAAATTCAGAGCATGTAGAGAACAAACTAGTCTTAGGAGATACAATGCTATTCTAAGCACCAATGGTGAACTCTGCTGATACATCGGGATGAAGAGTTAACCTTATGAGTGGGGTAAAGCTGCTTGAGATGATTAAATATTAGATCTTCGCATGCCTTATCAGTTTCCGTGACCAAATCCACCTGCACTGCCCAACAGATTGGAAGATTAACAGAAAAGTAATGTTTTGATCATGAAATTTCATTTTGCTATATCTTGCATCCAACAGTGAGCTATCTCAAACCACATGATATAACTCTGTCCATTCATATTCTAACTTTGTCCATTCATATTCTAATTCAATGCAGCATTTGGCTGCCACAGGCGAAAACTTATTCAAAACTCTTTAACCAATATGTCTTCGATGCTTGTTAAGTAATCAAATTTTAAATCTTTCACTTAAAACAATTACGCTGACATTGAATCAGCAATGATACTTCTATAATCCAATTACCCAAATAACCATTTGATTAAACACCTAAAAAAAAGATGAAAAACAAGTTTAAAGACCTGGCCTTTGTGCTCCACATGCTTGGTCTCGTAGAACCCTTTTCGAATTATCTGCAATGAGATTATACAGCACACAGATTGCACACTTTGTTTCAATTACTGCTGAGTAAAAATTAGATGAAACAAAAATTAGTTAAAGGAGCGGAGGGGACTGACCTGGCCGGCTTTCTTGGCTGCATCAACGGCGGAGGAGAGGAACTGAGCAAGCGAATCTACAACCCACCACCAGATTTTGCAAAACAAATTGCAGATTAATTTATATAAAAAAAGGTGAATGACAGAAATTGGAGAATTTTATTAGAGATTAAACGATATGAAGAGAATCTACCATTTTCCGCCATTTTTACGGTCTGATGAGAGAAGCAAATGCAGATTGAGTGATACTAGGAGTCTAGGAGATGTTAACGAGTGATGGGGGCGATGTGTTCAGTGTTCGAGCTTTTCACGTAGCTCCTGAATGAAGCTACCAGGTGACTCAAACTGATTAAATAATTAAATTAAATATATGGGCCATTCGTTTATGGCATAAAGTATATGCCATGTTGCTTGCTGTAGCTATCCCAGTGTTTTATTTCTTCATCATAAAATTAAATTAAATGCTATTTTCCTAGTAATTATTATTCTTAAAATAACCTCTAATAATATTTGAATATTTTTTAGTTTTTTCAGAAAAATAAATATTAAAGTGCTGATAAGCCCAGTCGAGTCTCTGCTCATTGTCAAAGTCTCTCTTCCTGATTTTTATTCTAGTTAGAATTTCAGATCTGAACCAATTACAACTCTTATTCCTTCATTCTCTCACTCCAGGCCCCCAATGCAACCACTTCTCCCCTCCCGAATCCCACAACCAAACATCGCATTCCTAAATTTTCATCCTCATGCCTCCATTTCCAACATTTACGACAACCAATCCCACCCCTCCAGTCCAATTCTTTCTTCTGGTCTCCCACTTTATTTTTCAATTTTTTAAATAACTATTTCATTAGTAAAATGTTTGAACAACTATTATGAATGATTAAACTAGGTGAATAGAAAATGATAAAAATATTTATTTAAGGGAATTGAGATAGTTGCAGGGAGATGGTAAGCAGAGAATTTTTTATTTTTTTTTAATTTATGTCTGAGTTGATCCTTAGATGTCATTTTATAAGAGAGTTAAATTAGTGTCAAAATTGTTAGTGAAAAGTGTATATGAAGATAATACAGGCAGATGACTTTATTAGTAGATAAAGATATTAGATTTAATTACACTATTGCGCATTAGACGTTCGTATGACATCAATTTAAGGAAGACAAGGGCTCTCTCACGCATGCCACTTCAAATAATTTAAGGAAGACAGGCGGGTGACTTTAACTAGTGATGGGGGCGAGGGATTTGTGTTCAGTGTTCGAGTGGGTTCACTTTTGAGAGGTACTTAGCATTTCTCTTTTCCTTTTGGACGAGGGTCTGGGGAGACACTGTCCCTAAAGCTTCGGAAATTTCCGTTATTTTGTATATATAATGATCAAATGGGTCCAGAATCGAAAAGGAAGAAAACGGAAAAGTACATGAAGCCAAAGAGACATCCTGCACCACATAAAATACGGAGAAAGAATAGGAAACTACTACTTGGATTGTAGTACCAGATTCGCTTCAATTGTATATACTAGCCTTCATGCAGGCATGTGCTTACGCGTAGAAGGTATTTTTTAAATTACAATGTGCTACACGTAATTTACACGTTTTAAATATATTTATATACGTAAATTGACAAAAAGAAAGTCAAATATTTGAAGTAAATGAATAATCTTAGATCATGCTAAAAGAAACCCCTCATAAACCAATTAAACAGCTGAATCTACATAAAAAAATTGGTTTCTATAGAATTTAAATTAAAAATAAAGAAAATAATATTTAATGAACAACTGATTGAATCACATTATTACTAATTCATTGTGAGACTTAGCCCGCTTCCTCCCTTGTAAGGTAGATAATATCGTTTGTTTAAAAAAAATCATTTGACAACTAATTTAATCATATTATTATCTGCGTGGGAAAGACCTTATTCGTGCTACTCGCGATTTACACATTTTAAGTGTATTTATATGCATAAATTGATAAAAGGAAAGTCAAATATTTGAAGTAAATGAATAATCTTAAATCATGCTAAAAGAAACCCCTCATACACCAATTAAAGCAGCTGAATCCACATAATAAAATCGGTCTATATAGAATTTACATTAAACATAGAGAAAATACTATTTAGTAAACAACTGATTGTATCACATTATTATTAGCTCATTATGAGGCTAAGCCCACCCCTCCCTTTTTGCGTAGATAATATCGTTTGTTAAAAAAAATCATTTGACAACTAATTTAATCACATTATTATCTACGTGCAAATGACATTTTTTATAACCGACATTACATGTCTCTTAAAATGTTTTGAACGTGTTTAAAAATAAAGAAAATAATATTGAATGAACAGCTGATTGAATCACATTATTGCTAGCCTATTGTGAGATACTAATTAAAAAAAGTACAAAATAACTAATTATTAAAAATAAGCACTGTTAAAATGACAAAAATACCTTTGCATTATTTTGGGATGCCATTGACTTTTTTTTGTCTTGGGGGCCTTTTTATCCTTTTATTTTTTTTGAAGCTTGGTGACACAAAAAATACTATTCACCTTTTGTGTTGGCTTTATATATAAATGCCATGTTGCTGTAGCTATTCCAATGTTTTATTTCGTCATCATAAAATAAAATTAAATGCTATTTTCCTAGTTACTATTATTCTTAAAATAACCTCTAATAACAAATATTTTTTAGATTTTGAGAAAAATAAATATTAAAATGCTGATAAGCCTAGCCGGGTCTCCGCTAACCATCAAGGCCTCTCTTCCCGATTTTTATTCTAGTTAAATTTTCAGATCTCGAGTCAATTGCAACTCTTATTCCTTATTTCCCTCCCTCCAGACCCCAGTGCAACCACTTCTCCCCTCCCAACTCCCACAACCAAACGTCGCATTCCTAAATTTTCATCCTCATGCCCCATTTCCAAAATTTGCGACAGCCAATCCCACCCCTCCAGTCCAATTCTTTCTTCTGGTCTCCCATTTTATTTTTCAAAATTTTAAATAACTATTTCATTAGTAAAATGTTTGAACAACTATTATGAATGATTAAACTGGGTGAATAGGAAATGATCAAATATTTGTTTAAAGGAATTGAGATAGTTGCAGGGAGATGGTAAACAGAGAAGAATTTTTTTATTGAGTTGGTCCTTAGATATCATTTTATAAGAGTTAAATTAGTGTAAATTTTTTAGTGAAAAGTGTATGGGAAAATAAGACAGCGCCAGTAACTTTATTAGTGGATAAAGATATTAGGTTTAATTACACTATTGCACACAAGATGTTTGTATGACATCAATTTAAGGAAGACAAGGGCTCTCTCACGCATGCCACTTCAAAACGCGTTTGACGGATTTTAGAGAAACTTGACGATTAAAGGCATCAAAGAGACAATTAGATGAGACCCACTCGTCGGAATGAGTGAGACCAAATATAGGGAGTGGTATTCTTGCGAGTATACATATCGCATGGCCAGCTCCGAAGCGAAATGCGAAAAATGACATCTTCTCCTGTACGTTATTCCTTGTTCGCCCGTGAATCATAATTTCACACGTCTCGCAATAACATCATATGATTGGAATCTGGATGAAGTGCCAACTTGAGGAACCCTATTCCCAAATCAGAAACCAGAAGATGATCGCTGTATTCTCATCGTGACAAAAAGATATGCTGCTTTGATCATGAGAAACTTCAACATATTCCTACTAATTTTAGATTAACTACGGAATCCGGCGTGCTGTTACACGCAATGTTTTATAAAAACTTCAAATACGAGTATCTTCTTCAAGTCTATTATACGCAAATAATACGACACTAGTCCCACGGTTGAGTGAATCTGAACACGTTAAATGCATGCGTGGTCAAAAGTTTTAAACATTGGGATAACCTTAAGTACAACATCGAACATTTTACCAATTTATTTATCTACCTTTTGCAAAAAACAAGTAGTAACTTGGCAACTACACAGGAAGAAGCAAGGGGGATAGAAGATGAGGCTCATTCGAACGTTGATTAGACTCTAAAATTCACAAATAGAGCAAGAAACTCAAGAATCCACATACATGACAAAGTTCCCTCATGAGTCTTTAGGTTCCATGGCAGCTATTTCTCTCACTACTTGAGCTTTGTCGGACTCAAATTGTTCATCCTCTGCAACAAAACATTTGAAAAAATTGTAAACACAGTGCCAAAATGACAAATGTGAATCAAAATAACAATAAAAAAAAAAACTCCCATCTACCTTTATCTATCTTAAAATCAGCAAACAGTCGTAGAAGTTTGTTTCTATTGGCAACAAGTATGCTCACAATGTCGGCGGGTTTATTTTGATTAGCAGCAAATAGCTGTGAACACTAAAACATGTTAATGAAAAGAACTAAGAGTAACCTCAACATTAACAAATCAAAATGTATGAACCAAACCTTGAAAACATGAAATGCTTCGACCTGAATGCTCTTGCTTGACTCCTGCAGATGGAACCCCAAAATTATGCATGTAAGAAATAGGTATACCAAATGCAACACAAATGGTATGTTCAAGGGCTTGCGTAACTTAAATTTTAATTCTATTCAATGGCCTGGAAGAGGGAGGGGAAAGTTCATGAAAATTAGCAAAAACCAATAGAGTTTATCCTACTCTGAGAAGGTTCATAAGGATCCTCAAGTTGTCCCTTGAGCTCACATATCGAGTCATCACAGCTGAGTTTGACCGATCCAACAAAATATCTCCTAACAACTGTAATTAATAGAGAAGCATCTTCAGCAAACATCATAAGAAGCATGCAGCTTATTTCAAAAAACATGATAAAACAAGAGAGTACAAGGTACTTCAATCAGCACCTCAAGGTCATGCATCATATTATGTAAGAGAGCTATTTGTGGTCAAATATTTATCATACCTTAACAGCTTGTCGTCTGGTAATGTAATTGGGTGATTCCAGTAGCTTTGAGTTATACTCCGCAAAAAACTGTCATTAAGATGGAAATATCAAATTTTGGTTAATTGGCAACCACGATAATATAAAAACCGAAGAAACAACAAAAAGTGCAAACGCATGTTTCACATTGACCATTAGCATGTAATAATTGTGAGTTGTTTCCCAGTTCTTATTGTCTTTTCACTTGAAGTAATTCTAATGTAATTAATCAATAATTGTTGATGCACATTTCTTATTACCCACATGCATGTGTTCTATGCAGATGAAAGGACATACATGAAAACAACCCTACCCAATCATAGTTCTTGGAAAGAAAATCTGCTACAGTAGATTTGTGCCTCGTCAAGAGCTCCTGCATAGAGATGTTAAAAAAATCAGACTAATTCTAGTGCAACTGCAACAAGTCCATGAGTTGAATAAATAGCTTTACAAAAATGAAATATATCCTCAACTGATTGAACAATGAAGAAGTAATAATAAAAAGCCGTTCTTCTATTTAGATCAGCAAACGACACTAGAACCTGCATCAGGCTCTAATAAAAGTTCAGATAGGAATACCATGGACCAATAAATGTACTGTTGGAAAATCTACCTATTGGACAGGGAAACGGATAGCATATTCAACATTCCCCACATGACAAAGCATTATTGGCTAAACAACAAAATGAATCATTTTGAGAATTCAGTTTATACCAAGGGGTGCAACAATGTTGAGTAAACTTTAAAAGAGCTACAACTTTTATGAAAATAAACACATGACAATATTGTGAGACTAACTTAACCTTAAAAGTTGCAGCAGCATCTGCCGCAATATCAAAATTGGGGAGTTGTATATAATCAAAGAACTTCTTCATGTGTTCTGATTCTAAAACATATCTGCAAACAAAAGAAAAAAGTTCAATAGACAATTACGCAAGAGAAAAGTTAAATGAGATACAATTGAGGTGGATAAAAGCTATGGGTTTTAGCTGCTAAATGATCCAAATGATAAACAATTTCATATCCCACCTCCTAACAACATCTTTCATAGTCAAATCGAAAGTTAACCAATGAGCCAGTTCAATTTGCTCACCTTGCAACGCTTTGGTGACGTATGCACTCCCTCAACATTGCACCATAATGCAGAGCCATGTCGGTGTTTCCATACCTACAAAATGTGGACTTTAACAATACGATGCCAAATAATATAAATCAAATTAAGATGATATACGCAAGTGACCCTTTACCACAGTGGTGGAAAGGTGTTGTGCCCTTGCACAACGGGGTGGGTTAGACCCCGCCGGTGGCTAATCTAACATCTAATCTAACAAAATCTATCGTTTGACAAAAAAAAAAAAGAAAAAAAAAAAGATGATATACTTTTTAAAACCTCATCTCCCACCCTTTTTTTATATAACACAAGAATACAGAGTTTAAAAAAAAAAGAAAAAAAGAATAGAGATCATGCCCATTTTTCTAACTTGAAGAGCCATACACAAAGAACATAATAAATGCCGTGTTTTCAATCTAGTGAGCTGCAAAAAAATTATAAAAAAAATGTACCTGAGAACCCCAAAGCATTAAAAAAATCTAATTAATCAGCACGTTTGTGAAAGCATCTTTTGTAAACCACTTACTCCCCAAACTAGATCTTTGACTGAGAAAAAATTGGAAAGGAACTCATAAATGCACTCGTTACATAAGAAGAAGATACTATGAGCACACTCCTGTATCTCTAAATTAAATTTTGAGAGTCCATGATTGAAATATTTGGAAATGCTCAAAGCATCATTGCAAATAGAGTGTACACTACAACATAAGAGACCAAGTATGCAAAGTACATGGCAAAGTGGCTTACCCTTGGATCAAAATATCCATCAAATCAATGTTCGCTTCCAAGTAATCAGATGCAATCAACTTGGACTGAACTTGTTGCCTTTGCAAATTTGCAACAACTTGAGTGGCATCCTTTCGAGCCTGTACAACGTAAACACAGAACGGATAATGGAGAATGTAGGCAAAACAATTTAAGTTGAAAGAACAAAAGCATTGAATGTTTACCTCCAAGTTCAATTTCGGAAGACATGTAATAAGAAGTCGAAGTGTGTTCTCTTTAAAAAACTCATGGGTCAACTGGGCACAAGTTTCTGAAACGGGTTCAGACTCACTATTGCCGTAGAGAATGGACTTCAGCTCCCTTATGTTTTTACATAGCTCTGACATCTGCTCATTCACAAAATCCATACACAAATAAGCTTCAATGCTCAACACATACACGATCACTATCGAAGAAGTAACTAGGATGAACAAAAAAATTTGCATCTGAACAAACTAATTCAAACAGAAGAAATTCACAAACTAATTTTAACAATTTCGGAATTCAAAATCGTCATTTCCAATGAAATCCGAGTGAATAAAATATAATTCCTTAACCTGGTTGCTGAAAAAAAGAAAAAAACTTTGATCATCAACCAATCCCAAATCAACTTTGTTCATAAAAAAACATGAACAATCCAATTTCTCAAGTTTTCACAGAATAGAATATAGAAACAAGGGAGAACCGAATCAAAATTTCAATCAGATCGTATTGAATTGAATCGATTTTGAATAGATGGAAAATAGATACCTTTTCCTCGCGTTTGCTTTCGCGAGAATCGGGAGCGCGCTGGGCATAGACGAGTAAATCCCGGGTCTGACGAACGATGTCGGCGGGGGTTCGGGGCTTGGACTTGAATAATCCCTTCATCTTGTTGCTGTTGGCGCTTTGGCTGCGATGGGGTCGTTTATCCTGATGCTGCTGCGGCGGTGGTTGAGGAGAGAACCTCGGCGCCGTCAGAAGAAGGCTGGAGGAGGCTCTCCGCTGCTCCCCACGTACAGATTCCAATTGTTGTTTGTCTGTCGTGGACTCGTAGGTTGCTTCTGGCGGTTCCTAATTGTGTTTTTCCCTTTTCCTAATTTACTCCACAACCCAATTTAGCCTTACCTCCACGCCCGATGAATCCATAAATCCTTTTTATTACTGGAAATACATAGTTAAAATTATATAATAGTTATTTTTAAATAAATATCAATATTAAAATTATTTTATTGAATGAATTATTTCTAATCTTCCATTAATAATATGTTAGTTCCAAAAAAAAAAAACATTACTTTCCATTTTTTATAGTTATTTTGTTTTCAGAAGGTTGGTAGTTGCCCTCTGAAATCTGGATAAATAAATAGATTGGTTTTGAGGCGTTCAGTTGGGAGAAATTTTTATGTAGGTACGGAACACATAATACAAGTAGTTAAATTAGAATTCCTTACACTTTTTAGTACTCTTTAGATTAACTATTGATTTTATTTTGAGATTTGATTAGGATGCCGCCATTTTTATATTTATTTAAATTACAGGTCATTATTGTGTTTTTTTTTAATTTAAAATGTTAATTATTAAATTTCATATATATCCTTTTAGAGTGATATATTTTTGTACGTGGCTTTTTTTGTAGGAAGCCGTATAGTTTGGTAGTAGTGTTTCCAGAATTCTTCTCCCACATTTGAATTCTGTGATCCTCATTTTTGAATTTTGAATGGACTTATCCATTTCAATTAGTGGTTATTTTCACTATTTTATATTGATATCATAATTAGACGTATTATCTATTTTCGGCTGCTTGAGGCTGTTACATTTAGAAGGTTTTATCGAGATTCTCTACAACGTCGACCTTGCTGTCTGTGGTACGTTCAGAAGGTTTTCAGATAATTATCATAAAGTTGTAGTTTCGTCGATTTTAGTCTGGGTTCGAAAAGGGATTTGGGATTTGATTATTTTGCTATGGGTTTGCTGCTTAATGCTCTGTTTGCCTGTATTTCTTCTAGTTTATGCTTAAATACTTGTAGTTCATTTACATTGATAAGTTATAAGATGCACACTGAAGGAGTTGTGTTGAGTTTTTGAAGATTTGAAAGTTGCCCAACACATGTTTGATGAAATGCCCCAATAAGCCTTGGTGCTGCATGTATTTTGCTTAGGCGTGTAAGGCTTATGAAAGGCCTGTTTTACACCAATTTTTAACAAAATAAACGAGAGAAAAATTAAGCAATTAATAACAATGGAGAGGACAGTAATGTATCTTCTTTGGTGTAAATAAGTTGTAGAATAGGTTGTTTTTTGCTTTTCTTCTCTGCTACTTTGCTAAATAGGAATTCCCTGGTCCATTTAGTTTTTTAGCATTGATCAATATATAATTTTACATTTTGCATTGGTAATCTGGTGTGTATAGCTCAGTTTTCCAATTTATTTTTGTATGTAGGACTTCATGGAAGGAGCTATTGTTGGGAGATGTACCCATAATGATATTACTGCTTCTATTCCCATTTTTGAGCACACTTTATTTTCTGAGTTGTGCAACCAGGTTAGCTCAAGGTTCAGTGGTTTGGTAGTTGGTTCATTTAACCTTACATGTGCTATGAATGGATGCGCATGTTGTCTTTTGGAATGTGACATGGATGTGCATGTATTGCACATGTCTGTAACGAAGGAGAACACATATTTTGTTGAGATATTGGTGAGCTTAAAAGAATCAAATGAAACTGGCAATGCTAGTCAAGATATTCGTATTACAGAACCATTTTTGGTTGAAGGTGTAATGCACACCGATGGGAATGAGTTTTTGGGGAAATCTAAAACACCTAATGCTAAGATGTATTTATCGCATCCTTGAAAAAGCTATATTAGTCATGTTGGTCAGGATTATGAGGGTGGAGCAAATGAGTTCAGGCTTAAACTATGCAAGTATGTTGTTGAGATAGGTTTTGAATTTGAGTATTTGGCAAATGAGCATAAAAGGATAAAAGCTTCTTGCATTAAGAAGGATATCGAAGGTTGTCTGTGGCATGTTCATGCATCTATGTGCAGTGTTAACGGCCATTTTGTTATCCGGACATTAAATAATCAGCACACATGCACCCGTCGCATTCGAGAATGTAAAAGTGGGATGATGACCTCAAAGATTGTGTGTTCCATACTGGTTGAGCAAATTCGGTCCCATCCACACATTAAACCAATTCAGATAGTTGATGATTTCAAAAAGAATTATGGTTTGGATGTTTCCTATTACAATGCATGGTACGGAAAGGAGATGGCGATGACAATAGTTCATGATGATGACATTTTATCTTACCAAAGGTTGGTATGTTGAAGAGATCCGCAAAAGTAATCCTGGATCCCATTGTGTGTTGGAGTGTGACCCACTTTCGTTGTCTATTTATTGCTTTTAGAGGATTTATTGAGGGGTTTAATTATTGTAGACCCTTATTATTTTTGGATGGTACGTTTGTGAAAAACAAGTACAAAGGCACTTTGCTTGCTGCGACTGGGAAAAATGGTAACCAAGGTATGCATGTAAAGATGTTTATATATTTTTGTATGTTAATTAACATCATGCTGTATTAATTCTGTTATATTTTTCATTTGTATAGGTTTTTTCCCTCTTGCATTTGCCTTGGTTAATGCTGAAAATGAGGCTAACCGGACTTGGTTTTTGATGAACTTATCTGCCGTTTTATCTGAAGATGAACGTACCATTACATTCATATCGGACCAGCACAAAGGATTGCTTCAATATGTGGCAAATGTTTTCCCTACTTCTCCACATGGATTTTGTATTTACCACATAGAAAAGAATATTAAGACCACATATCCTATTGGCTTTGGGAAAAAGTTTTTTAAGAAAATTGTCGAATTATTCAAGAACTGTGCTTATTCATTGTCACGCCCCGACCCTCAAATAAAGACTATTCACGAGCTAGGGTGTGAGCCATATCTTAGCTATAGAAATAAATTCTACAACCAAGATATGGTGGAAAATAAAAGTAAATTATAACGATTACACAATACATCATATAACAAATCTTACATAATAGAAGTTTGAGTTTACCACATATAATTTATTGAATACGCAGCGGAAATAAAATATTAGTGTACAAAATTAATTCATAACAAAAGTACCAACTAAAATAATAATTGAAATGAGTATGCAATGAGATGGATGAATGTACTCACTCCCTTTTAATCCCGTCAACACATACCTAAGGCACCCAAGCCTGCACGTCCCATACCATGATTATACCACTTGGCTCCGAGTACGTTAGAATATGAGTTAACTCCCGTTCATCCCTTAACCCAATTTTGTAATTAAACTCTCAGTTTCCACTTTATTAAACAGGCACTTCCCCTGACGCCCAATTGTATATTCGAACCATGCACCCTACGCCTGACATATATAAGATTTCATTATTTCAATAATCAACCAATCGTATACTCAAGCCCTGCACCCTACGCTTGACATATACAAGGTTCATTATTTTATATTCAAGGCAAACTTCCACCCTTGAATATCCTCACAACTTAAACACTTTAAACAAGTGAGTACTTGACACAACACAACTCTTTTTCTTGCTTTGCAATGCTTGTTTATGCATATGTCATGTGCATAATATTCACATTTTATCTTACAAACCTACAAGCTTCAACATAAATAAAAATAATTAGTGACAAGAGTAGTATAATCATAATATTAACATCAAAGTAATAATTTATAATCCATCATATAAAATATTATTCGTTGACCACTCCATATATGTTTTCCCAACGTCTAGTCTATCTTGGTCGTGCAACCTGTTTTTATTAGAAAAGAATAGACATCCATGTTAGAGAAAATCATTGTTAGAGTGAAATATAGGTCTCAAAGGCCACAAGGCATGAAATTATGTTTCTAGCTTTTCCCTTTCCAAACATCATCTTTTATTTTTATTTTAGCCCACCACTTCTACTTCTTCTTCTTCTCTAATATAGCTGAAACTATCAGCTGTTCGAACTGGGATATAAGTCAGCACATAGATTGGATTGTCGTGGTTTTTGGATATGTTATAGAGGAGATGATAAAGAACAACTTTTGTGAAGGAAGTGTTTCGATCTGAGCTACGAAAAATGGGGTTTTGGCACTCATAACATGGCTGTCCAGTTTTCTGCGGGATTAGAGACATGAGTTGGTGTTTCAAAGATATTGGACGATAACACCGTTGGATTTTTCTGAAATCTTGATATGTCATGGTAGAGAGATATACGAACAACTCTCATGAAGAAAGTACTATGATATAATCTATGGATGATGGTGTTTTGGTCTGTTAAATAAGCTGGACGAATTTCTAGTTTGTGGATATCTTTCTTTTGATAGATGGAGTTTTGGTGAAGAGATTTGTTGGGTAAGGTCTCATGTATTTCTCTGGGATTTGTCTCACACTTGTTGTACATCATCCTCAAGGGAAATAAATGGAGATTTTGATGGTGTGGTGGAAATGCTTCCCATGGAAATGATCTCAAAATAACAACACAAGATTTAAGTGGTTCACCAATTTGGCTACATCCACTAGGGTTTTCTTTCATTGTATTTCACTTCTATATATAAGGGACTTTACAAATACAATGAAAGATGGCTTAAAGCCTTCAAGAAAGATAAAGAGGTAATATGAAAAGGAGGATGGCTTTTTGTGTTGGAGTTGTTCTTTTTTTTTTTTCTTCTTCTTCTTTCTTCTCTCTTCTCTCCATTCTTCTTCTATGTCCTTCCGTTTGGTTCTTTGTTCCTTCCCTTATGTAGATTGCATGACATCTTCTTCTCCAAAGAATCTCCACAAGTGTGCCAATGGAAAGAAAGCAAGTGTTGTGCTAATTATTACCACGGAATGTGTTCCAATGAAAACACACCAAATGTTAGCCTAATCAATAGCAATGAAATGTGGTCCAATGACAAAATAACAAATGTGAAGCTAATCATGAACTAAGGAATAATATGCAAGATGTTCCTTGCATCCAAAGGCCACTTACATCCCCCTTGACGTTGGAAGCTCATTTGTTCTCATATCATTGGAACATTTGGAATTGAAGCATTTAAGAGAGAATATAGACAAATAATTGAAAATTCCCCTAGGCTAGTGAGTAAGCACTCTAAAACAACAACATATTGCCACATGCTTGCCAATACATATACATACCTAGTCTATGACCTTATATAGACTCACACCTCTCCAAACTTGGGGGATGAATCATCACACTACATTAACTCAACTTGACAACTCACTCTTAAGTAGACTTCCACCTTCACATTTAGAGTGATGAGTAATCCCTAAATCATTAAATCCTAATGTTACAAACTCTCCACCTCAACCTTTCTAGAGTGGTGACTAAACCCTCCTCTTTATTCTCTCATGGTTGTCAAACGTCACTTAGCCTTGGTGAGAAAAGTAAAGCCAAACTCACCATAATCCCCTTCTCCAACTCAAACTAAAAATATCTCTAATTACATATGAACAAAGGATTTTACAAATAGGTTCTTGCATAAAATGAATCTAATAAAACCATTAAGTAAAAATAGTTACCCACATACACACACACACACACACACATATATATATATAACCTTTTTTTTAATTTTTAAATACGGGGTATTACATTCATCCACTCCATAAGTGTTTGACGTAAACCTGCAGATTAAAAAGGATGGTGGACTAATTGACAAATTTTTGGAGGACTTGCCCAAAGAGAACTATTCACATGCATTCTCTTTAGGTGCCAAGTACAATTGTTATGTTTGAGTTTTAACGAAGAGCTGCTTGTGTACATGATTTGGTTTAAGACTTGCCGTCCTACCACATTTCATTTTGCTCATTTTTATTCCTTCTCTTATTATACTTTCATTGAACAATATATATTTTTAGGAGTTTTCAGTTGGTATGAAAACTTGGTTATGGAACAACATAATGTTAGGATTATGCAGTGTTTTGATTGACATTTTATTTGGCAGGTACGGTTAAATGTGGTCAAATGTTGATGAGTCATTCAATTCTTGGTTTAGGAAAGAATGATTACTACCAATATTCCAATTGGTAGAAAGCATAAGAGTTAAATTGATGGTGATGAATGCTGAGAGACGTATTGCTGCAGAGAAATGGAACTCTTATTAATGCCCTGAAATGGAGAACCAGTTGGATAAGTTATTGGAGGTGGGAAGACATTGGCACATTAGCCGGTCAAGCGAGTTTGTATTTGAAGTACGTAGTGATGATTCGGTGATGGTGGAGTTGGAAAAATGGTATTGTTCATGTTGTCAGTGGCAGATTAAAGGTTTCCCTTGCTCACACACAGTTGCAGCTATCATGCAAAACGATAGCAATCCTTATGATGACATTGAAGATTATTTCACAGCTGATTACTATAAGTCTTCATATTCTTTTCCAATTGAACCGATTCCTGACATCCATCAACCCCCACTTGATATAGTGAAGGATTTTGTGATCAAGTCTCCAGTGACAAGAAAACAACCCGGTAGACCAAGGGTCAAAATGATTAAGTCTAATGGGGAAGAATCAAGACCAATGAAGTGTGGGAGGTGCAAGAAGCTTGGACACCACAATAAGAACGCTTGCTTAGCACCCTTTTGATTATCAATCATATCAATCATTTTTTTTTTTAATTTGCTCAGCACCCTTTTGATTCTGGTCATTATTATGTTTTTGGTAATAAATCATTATGTTTTTTTGTCTTACCATTAAAAACACTTTCATGCTCAATGTTGTATACACACACTTATGATACGCTTTTGAAAGACATAGCTCATCTTCAAAATATTCTCGATATCTCAAAAACCCATATATTAGGGAACCATTTGATAATCAATAGTATCTGTAGCGCACGGTAATTATAATAGTTCAAACTTTTCGCATTAATGTATCAATATAACACTAATTAACGTACCTATTAGTTGATAGTTTAATACCAATTGATCATTAATCGTAAAACTAATGACCAAAGACTAACCAAATAATTGGTACATTTGCATTAACACACCAACACTTCGCCAGACCCTTATGTTTCAAAAATTAAAAACTTTACGTACCAAACGCCTAGAATGATCTAGTTTAATATTATTTCATGAACCAAAACGATCAATATGAGTCAGTGTAACACTAAGTAACGTACCAAACTCCTGCTACATTACAAACACACATTGTATAACGTTTTTCCTGACCATTACATTTCAAAAATAAAAAACTTTTCGTACCAAACACCTGGAATGATCTAATTTAATATTATTTCATGAACCAACAATCAATATGATTCAGTGTAACATTAAGTAACCTACCAAACTTCTGGTACATCACAAACACACACTGTATAACATTTTTCCAGACCGATACGTTTCAAAGAAAAAAAAGAACTCCTGGTACATCACAAACACACACTGTATAACGTTTTTCCAAATTGATACGTTTCAAAAAAAAAAATTTACATACCAAACGATCAATATATGTCAGCATAACATTAAATGACGCACCAAACTGTTGGTACATTACAAAGTTGCACTCCAATAATGTACCAAATTAACATGTTACCTGGTACATTTGAGCCAACACACAAACAGAAATCATATGGCATAGAGTCAACTTATATTCTCAACAGAGCAATGAAAATTACTTGCAAGTACGTTTCTACTAAACCAAAATAAATACAAAATATTATCCTAATGAAGGTCCAACATAGTGCATACTCGGAACGTAATTGAAAAGATAACAATCACCACAATGATGCCTTATTCGACCAGTACTTATAGAAGGCGTTTGTTTGCCCTCACTAATTGTCACTGGACTAGACTGGACTAACTATTAGTCCAGTCCGGTGTTTGTTATCATGCGAGACTAGTCTTAATGAGACTAGCCCGAACTCGCCTACACTAAAGGCTTCACTAAGAGGTCTTAGTGAGGCCCCCCCCCAAAACTATGGGATTGCTAGTCCCGTCTCCCTCTTCTGCAAGCAACGTCGTGCGAACCCTCCCCCACTCCTTTTTGTCACCATGTCTGCTAGAAAACTCACCTTCATCTCTCTAAAACAGAAATCAGAAGTCACATAAGATATTCCATTGAAGACTGACCTTGATATCTCTAAAAATAGAGAAAAAACCAAGAACGGAAAAAAGGGGAAAAAATTCACTTCTTGCGCTATCAGCAGAGAAAGCAAGAATGAAGAAAATAAGGGAATCCACAGTTCTCTGCCCACTCCCAACACCTCATCACGCTCGGTTCGAGAACCAAGTTGTATATGGGTTCAACCGCGACCTCATTGGAGATAGAGAGGTTGGGGATTTTGAGTGAATTTTTGGGGTGGGGAATGAGATGGGTTTGTGGGAATAGGAGGTGAGGAAGATTGGGGATTTTAGTTGCATAGTTGGTGAGGCAAATGGAGAGACTCTCTGCCATCACTTTGGTTGCATCGCTTGTTTGGGTTAGAGAGAGACGGTGGGAGGGAGAGAAAGGGCCGGTGGGTGGGAGGGACAAAAATGGGGAAAAAGGGAAAGGGGGATGGAGAGGCAGAGTAAAAAATGAAGGTTACAGGGAGAGGATGATTCTAGAAAAAAAAAGAAAAAGAAAAAGTAATGATAAAATATTAATTAATATATATTAAATTAATATAAAATATTTAACATTGTAGTCATGCTTCTTAGTCCGACACTGCACTAAACACTTCAGTAAATTAGTCCAGCTTAGTCTATTCTAAGCTAGTCCAGCTTAGTCTCTGAAGCTAGTCCAGTCCGAGATAATCTGGTACAACAAACGCACCCATATGGTAGCATTTGCCTATTGTTCGCTCCAATTACATTCATCGTTTAAAAGACTGCTTACTATAATTTGTAGCTCTCATTTCCTTCATGTCATAATCTTCAAAATGTTCAAAAACAGGTATGCCAGAAGCGATGCTCTCCATGATGTTTATAACCGCAACACCACAATCTAATCTGCAATATAGATAAATGTTAGTTACACACACACACAACAATGATAGTGTACATATTTATATACTTACGAGCCTGATTCTTGTTGCGGGCTATGTAAGGTTCGCTGCATTGGGATATCGAGGTCTATGCCATTTAGAATCTCCAAACTTGCTCTTTCGTTGTCATTTAGAGGTTGTTTCATAGAATCACTCATAGTGTTGGTATGTATAACTACACGTTTGTTAAATTTTCCATTGCGCAATGCCAACTTTGCTCATTTCTTGTGGTGACGTAAGAATGTCATTATATCTTCCATCTGTCATCACTTACAAGAATCATGTATAAAATCGTCAGAAACAATAATATTTTAAAAAAAACCAACAAGGGTATAGAATGATGTATATAATGATCCTCTTTTTTCTGCATATTAATAGCAGGGATTGTGAGAAATTCCACTTCTTGGTAGTTTTGGATCATCGTGCAGCCACATCATGTTAGGCTTGTCAAGGATAAGTAAAGTGAAGTGATATTCCTCATCATGCTTCAAGGGGAAAAAGAAAAGATCATACTTGCCAAACTCGTTCAACAATGGATTGTAAAGAACCTTTTGAAGTTTCGAAATGTCATTCATCTTGTGGTATTCCTATTTGACATGATCATATCGAAGACATAATATACTAGTTATAACATTCAATGGGTAAATTTTATTAATCTGCAAATATATGAAAAATAATAAACCCAAATATGCGAATATCTTTTCAATACGTACCAAGACAAGAATAGTCATAAAGTATGACTTATGTTTCAGTTTCTTATTACTTGCTAGCCTCCTAGATAGCACTTCTGCATACGCATCTATGGTCTGCAAGTACAGTACACTTACATATATTATTCATTCTCTAATCTTTATACCTTCAAATGACTCATTAACTACCTGCCCTGTGATTCCCTTGTTCGTGATTAGAAATTCTACATCTTCTTGCATTATTTGAGCAGTCTTTCCTGACCATAATGTTATCCTGTTATATTTGGTACAATAATACAAACACATTAATTACAATGCTCCAATTAAATAGCTTAAATGTACCAGTACTATAATATGCTTATACAATGGTGTAAAAATGATTACTTACCCTGAATAATCACTATTTAAGAAATTTTGAAGGCGTTCATAGTCATCTTTATCAAACATGGGACCCACAAACGTTTCAGACAGAACAATATTTTTCTCACGACATTTTTTTGCAACCTTCTTTGAAACATAAGTATCACAATCTATCTCTTGTCTAATTGGATCATGAGGTGATCGACATCCAATTGGTTTCATCTTCTTTCCTTTCTTTGCATTTTCATAAGGTACGTCCGTCACCAACATTCCTCATTGATTCAACAACACCAAAACTCTTGTGTTCCACATTTTTCCTTTTTTTGCTAGATCTTTTTTTTTGTATTTGCATATTCAAAGTCCGCTTTTCGAAGTACCTTTCGTACATGTCTTATTTTCACTCCTTTGATTATGGATGCTATTTTTGGAGATAGTTGTTTTTTTTATTTATCAACCTCTTCAAGTAAGACACTGATATGGTTACGAGCTTCCTCCAATTCAGTTTCAGTTGCGGCCAATGCCTCGCTCAACAAAATAGCTTCTACTTCAGCTTGTTCACGCCTAACATTCATTGCATCCAACTCCTTCTTTAGATCTTCTTTTTCAACATGAAGTTGATCTATGTTCTCCTTTCCATCCATGTCATTAGAATGTACCTCTCCAAATATTTTCAGTGGGGATTTGAATTGACTTGGAAGTATATTCCATGTAGGTGCTTCAAATTGATCACTTATTGTCTTCACACTACACATGTCCTTTTCAATGTTGTTTTCCGTTAATTTGGGTGTATGAGTACGTAATATAGGTTATATAGGTGAAACAAGTACGTTTGAATGTGCAACAACTACAATTATGAAATCTTTAGCCACTTTATCTGCCTGAAATTCTACTTGTGTTTCAGGCAATGCTTCATCTTCATCATAGGCCAACATCACCATCAAAACCACAACCACACAGGTTTGAATAAAATAAAAATATAAATCAAACAGACTCATAAACAAGAATGAAACTTTATAAAGATATTCTTTGTAATAATTTTATACTTAATAGTAAACTCCTTTTGTACGAAGCTAAATAATACAAAAGGAGGACGAGGGTGAGAATGAGGAGGCAGTGAGGGCGCATCGTGACCGTTTATTTCTTTAATTTGTTGAAGTTTCTTTGACTGGCTCCACTCCACAAATGACAAGCGATGACTGATGACCTGCATTGGGGATGGCAAGATAATATATAGGTGGGGGTCGGACGTGCATACAGGCAGGAAAGTAAAGGGATCGGCGTACATGGAAGGTTATAGATATTGACTTGTGTATTTTGGATATTACAGTCCATATTGGGTTCATTCGGGGATTTCCTACGCGATTGCTTTCTCAGCATTTGTTTTTATTTTTTATTTCTAAACAAACGATATTATCTACACTAATGTGGTTCAAATTCATTTTTGGTGAAAATCAAATCTAAAATCTCTCACGTACAAGTGAAGATGAATACCAGTAGACCGTAGTACTAAGTGGCTGCTTTCTTAGCATTTTGCCACGAGAAATATTTTAATGTATCTAGAATACGAGGTGGTATATCCCAAGTTATTATACAAGTAGAGAGAGATTTGAAAAACAAATTTTCTTTCATTTAATAATGACATTGCGGTGTTGTACTCTCTGTTATGAATGCACTAAAAAATTTCTTCCAATTAACAAATCATGGAGTAAATGAGTCTTTTGCGTAGAGCGTGAAATATAATTTGACTCCGAAAAAGTGATAATTTTCAAACAAAAATAAAAACCTCAATGTTTATAACATTGATATGACATTTTGCTGGAAGAAAGGGTTCACAAGTTCAAAAGAATGCGAAGTACAGAAACCGCAAAAAAGATTAAAGCACACCAGTAAGGGTAGCAATTCAAGAACTCCTAATGCTAATCACGTGAAACTTTTTATCAATCTAGAAATACTTTCCGATGATCATGTGCGCCTTAGGTTAAATGAGACGAAGTTGATGCTACCGAAGTCAACTGGAACCAGCAACATTGATGTCGCCAGTGAGCTTGGCGGGTGGAAAAACCTCGTCAAGGCTTTTTCTGCGAACAAGAACGCTCACAACTTCAGATATTGTAGGTCTGACACTAGGAGCTAGATTGGTGCAATACACTGCTAATTTCAAGATGGTGAGGGCTTCTCTTTCATCATATGCAGCCAAACTGTTATCAACCAAGCACTTCAAATTTCCTTCCGCAAATTCGTAATGAGCCTGCACATATGCAGGATCGATAGTTAGCATCAAGCTTGAATACGCAATCATACTTAAAAATGCATAATCAAATACAGAGAAGAAGCACAAAAGCACAATCCTCTCATTCTTGCTTACCTTGTCTAAAAGAACCTGAGTTTCCTCCTTCGATTTGCTCAATTTGTTTCTCTTCCCACTAACAAGTTCTAGCATGACCACCCCAAAGCTGTAAACATCCGATTTGCTCGTTAAAACATCGGTTTGGAAATACTCTGGCGCCATGTAGCCTCTGTAGGTAGCATAAGCATTTAGTTTTACAGAGACTTAAATTTGCCTCATATAAAATTGGTGAATTACTATAGTTTACTCACAGCGGAACTTCTCTTTTGATGACCATAACTTTCTCTCCTTCAGTATAAAGACTTGCAAATCCAAAGTCCGATATCTTAGCCTCGAGATTTTCATTAAGAAGAATATTAGTGGATTTTATATTCGTATGAAGAATCTTTACTCTCGGGTGCTCATGTAGGTATTTCAAACCATTTGCTATTCCCAAGCAAATGTTAACCCTTGTTTCCCAATTAAGCTTCAGTTTGCTAGAAGTACTCGAGTCTGCAGTTGCATACACTTCAATACGTTATATGTTGTATTCGTCTTTCATGATAGTTTTAAAAGCATTATATGCATCAAAACATCACAGTACAAGCAAACAAGAAGTAGAAAATACATTACCAAATAAGTTATCGGCAAGGGATTTGTTTTCCATATATTCGTAAACAAGCAATTGGTGGTCTTTTCCAATATAAACATCCAACAGTTCAAGGACATTGATGTGTTGCATTGACCTTATGGTGCCAATTTCAATTTTCAGTTCCTCGATTTTTTCCTTAAATTGAGTGAAGCCTAGTCTCTTCACGGCCACAGTGTGCTCTTGCAGTTTTGCCTTCATCCACGCAGAAGTTACAGAACAAAACAAAATTACCAAAATTATAGAAAGTAACAAGCACAGAAGTTTACCATAAAAACTGTCCCAGAACGGTCAAGTTTCTTTTTGTCGCTAAAATTATTGGTAGCCCTTATTAATTCTTTGACAGTGACAAATTTGTCTTGAAGCTCGTCATCTATTTTTTCTTGACCTATTTTGATTTCTGTTCAGAGAAAAAATGCATCAAGAACATATATCAATCAGACAACTTTAATTCTTTTAATTTTGGTGTATCAACGAGGGCATATTCTCATATTGCAATGCAGTATATAATTGTAGATTAGCACGCAGCTTATAGACACTTACTGTGGATCTCTTTCCTTGACAGCCAGCCCATCCTCCAAGCAAAAGCCAATAAAAGCAGCAGAGCAGCAACGATTGAAGCAATCGTAATCAATGCAACACGTTGACGTTTATGTTTGTCGGGATTAATTTCGAACTCTGAAGAGCGTAATAATACATGAGTGTTAATTTGAGCAAAACAAATTTAAAAGGAATCGATAAACGGAATAAAGTATTACCAGGAGTCACAGAAATAGCTGATATTAGAGGTCCATTCATGTCATAAGACCCCTTTCCAGGCCAGTACAAGTGGATCTCCAACAGACCACTATCATGTACAGCCACAGCTGAAAATTTTTCAGTTATTGGCTTTTCTACAATTCCCGCCTTCTCTCTAATGTCGAAATTATTTAGTCTCTTCTCACCCTGCAACAAAATTTACTCAGAATAAGATTATCCAATAAATAATAGTGGAATAATGTGATTGTCATCATGACCAGAAAAATGAATTGTTACCTGAATATATACATCAAATATGCGTTTTCTTAAACTAGTATAGTCTGCATCATTGACGTATACAATTTCATTGAAATAAAGCGTCACATTATATCCGCCTTTAAGCAAACAAAAAGCATAATACTTGAGAGATTGCGGGGACAGACGAGCTTTTTCATACAACAGTGCCTCAGTTACGGAAATTCCACATGTCATGTTCTTGATGTAATCACTAGCATTACTTTTTTCTGCACCAAAGTCCCCGGAAAGGCTGTAAGCCCAGTTTTCCATTGGACTTGTGTAATAGAGGGACGTGTCATTATCTTGATCATATTTATTCCCAAGAACAGTTGTTTCTTCACCACCACAATTAATAAACAAGGAATGGACTGCAAGAAAAAATTAACATATATCATAATATATTCTGCAGCATTTAGTTTGTTTTCAGGATGCCGATTTCTGAAGAATAAACTTACACTTTGGTTTGTTTTCAGGACAGTACGTGTTCTTCATTTCAAATGGATCCATCCTAAAAGTAGTTACCAATATGTGATAGAGGGTTCTGATGATTGAGTCTCTTACTAATACAACAGGAAAAAAAAAACATACCTTTCTGGCACAGTGATTGAGGAGTTGCGGCAGCATGCAAACAAGTTCCTGAAAAAAAGTTAAGGTCATGAAACAAAATATTTTATAATTGATACTGTCCTTAACTTAAGTGATGTGCAACAACAATTATGGAGTTTTTAACAAAAGGCCTCGATGCAATTAGTAGTGGAATGTGGAAGTGGAACAATTCAATTTCGTCAACAGAAACATTAAGGAAAAGAAAGAATGTATCCTCACAGTTGTGGGTTGCTTGGTACTGCAATGTCTATTGCTGAAAAATTGTTGAAAGAAAGATCCCTAAAAGATAACATAACATGCATCAATCTCATTAACTAATTTGAACATATGAGCAAAAATAAAGCTGTTACAAATGAAAGTTCTTCGAACTTCAGTTCAGAATATGAAGACATACGTGCTAGTTTGTGAGGCCTCAAGGATCCACCGGGGGATTGTCCCGTTAAGCTTATTTCCAGAAAAAGAGCTGAAAATAATTAAGCGTATATAGTATGTTAGCGCATGTAATTAACAAGACTCAGACCTGTTATTAATCTAAATTTATACAGTTAAGAATGTTATTCCTTTACATGTAAATTATATCTGCGTTCATAGCTTGAGGGAGACCACCGGTTAAATTATTGAAGCTCAAGTCTCTGCAAGACAAAACACAAAGAGGATTAAAGTTAAAGTTTTGATCAACAACGGTATTAAAAATATACTTAGTTATGGTTTCGTGTAATTTGCTATATATTGTGAAATAAAAAATATAGCATAGAAAGATATATCAGACGGTGCTTAATTAATAGTCTGATAATAAATGATTTTGGGTCATAATAGTGTGTTCTGAAAAAGATAGTGCACGTCATATGTTTTTTCAAGAAAAACTAAGTTCTTTTACAAAAAATCACTTGAATTTTTAATAATAAAAAAATTACAGCGTTTTTAATGAATATACTTCTACCATACTTATGAGTAGAAAACAAGCCCTAAAACTGATTCAATTTTCTTTCCAGCTAAATTAACAGGACAACTCAAAAAACAAAATTACAAAAGTGAAGTGAAATTACAAGCGTGTTAGAGATGACATACTATCACCAATGTATTGGGGGATTGGGCCGGTGATTGAGCAGTTCCTCAGTGTTCTGTAGAAAACCAACATGAAGAATGAAAAATGAAGCCTTTGGGCACAAACTGGGTTAGAAGCATTAATTACGACACACCGCTTACAGCGTAACGAATTTGGCAGGGTTGTTGATTTTAGGTGGTAACTGGAAACCATCATTTGCCAGGTCACTTATCTTCCTGCAGAGGAATAATTATATATAAATATAAAATTATTTTGATTTCGATCCGTAATCAACATAGTGGTTAGAATGAAATTTTATTTGTTTAAAGAGAATGTTAGCAAGACCTGCAGCGAGTCGGCAGCGACTCTTTATACACGTGTGAATGTAAGTTACAAACTAGTCTGGCCCACCATTGAAAGAATCTTTATTATCTTTATAAATTAATGAAATTTTTTTTCTCAATCAAAAAAGATGAGAATATTACTTAATTTTCTATCACATAAAAAAATAATGGACAATAATATAATTTTACAGGTCTAATTTTTGGTGTTTTTTATCGAACCTCACCTACAACCTACCAATTATGTTAAAATACCTTCAGTATTAAAAAAATAAAAAAACTAAAAACAAAAACCTTCCACTTCTCAATGTTCTCTCTACCTCTCTCTCCTCCTTATTTTCTAAACAAATGTATTTATACACATAAAGTGTGTAAGTAAATGCTTGTAAAAATAAATAAAACCACTTTTTAAAGTACAATCAGCGACCTTCTTTCTTCCTTCTCCTTTCGCCGGCTCTCTACAACACCGGAAACAAGCACCTTCCACCAAAACGTCTGCCACAACCATCACCTGCGCGTCCAATCCGACCACCACCAAGATCACCCACTTGATATTGACTCCATCCAGCCAACAATCACATCACGCCCGCCCACCACCATGAATACCCCACCGGAAAATCAAGCCTTCATCGGCCATCTGAAATCTGAATTTGGCACAACTTCTGTCATTCTTCTTCATCATAATGATCTGGATTTGCCATGGATCTGCTATTTGTTTCTTTTTTTCTTGGTTCTTTGATTTTTTTTTCTTCTTTCTTATTTGGAGAGAGAGACGGGGAAGGGACATAGGAAAGAGAGACTGGTGGGCCCAACTTATATATTTTGTTAATTTTTTTTTAATTGTTTCAATGGTGGGCCAGAGTGATATATAAATGCAGTATACGTGTATGGAAAGGATTAATAAGTTTTTAATTTTTAAAATTGATATATAATGAACTGTAAATAATTTAACAGCCTAATAATAACATGGGATGAGAATCTAATTTAATCATGAATCTTTTAAGTGTATATATATTATAGAACCCGCAAAGTGAAAGAAAGAGGATGTCCTATACAGAATCGCAAGGTTTGGCAAATTGAATATTTCTTCAGTCACCCATCCTTCGAAATTGTTTCCCACGAGACCCCTGCACGCCGTGTAAAAAAAATGTCTTTTAAGAAACTTCAATAATACTAGGGAAAGAATAATATTGCTAACCGCTAAGTGTAAAGCTAAAAATTACTTACAGGTAATTGATATTAGTCCACTTGGCTATGGTTTTAACTGGTAAGGGACCAGAAATGTAATTCCCGATTATTGAGCTGTATGCATTCACCAGTCACCATCATATTCTCTTTAATTATTTAATTAATTTGTGGCAAACCTCAAATTAATCATTGACAGGAGTGAACACTTACAACTCTTCCAGGCTTGTGAGCTTGTCATAACCTTCTGGAAATTTCCCACTCAAATAATTGGCCGACACATAGCTGCAACAATGAAAGAGACACTCCTATGTTAATTACTTTTGCATATTAACTCGATTATTATTTCTATTTTATTTAGTTTTTTATTTTATTTTTTATTTCATTTAAACTTACAAGGATGTGAGTGATGTCAAGTTTCCGAGGCCTTCTGGAAGAGGACCAGTGAACCTATTCTCAGATAGAACACTGTGGAAAAAAATGACGAAGGACTTATTTGAATTAATGTTAAAGAAGAATTAATAATATATACTTATTATCTAAATATGCATATTAATAAATCACAAGTCTTATAAGTATAATTAAAGGTGGTGTAAGCAAAGAACAAACATATTTGTAAGATTCGGAAAATCTCCGAAAGCACGAGGAATTGAGCCTGATAACCTATTAAACTTCAGATCCCTGCAAAAGCCCAAGAAAGTACAGCATGCATGAAATGAATTAATGCATCACAAAATAAAATCTAATGAGGTGGAGGAGATTAAGAAAAGAAATAATTAATGTACTCACAATCGTCTAAGATTCTTCAGTGAACCAAAACTTTGTGGTATAGCGCCACTAAGCAAGTTGTACCCCAGCACTCTATATATATAGGGCGCGAAAATGACTTGATAAGAATTTTAACAAAAGAAATTAATGGAAAATAATCAAGATGACTCTCCATAATTAAATTGGCGACATCAAGCCCTTACAGCTGTTCAAGAGAACCACAGCTCCCTAAGCTTGCTGGTATTTGACCACTGAGTTGATTTTGCCATAGATCCCTTGATACAGAGAACTCCAATTCAAAATTATAATTTTCACAAGTACTAAAACATCCAGTAGATTGATTAACAATGAATTTTCATGTAAAACTATCTATATATTTCATAATCATGCAAATTCTAGTGTGTGCGTGTAACCATCTGGTATATATTTACTTACAGGGTTTCGAGATACATCAAATTCCCCAATGTAACAGGTATGCCGCCATGAAGTTTGTTGTTGGCTAGAACGCTTTTGATATGATATTTAAAAAGAAGAAAAATGCTCATCAAATAGGAAAAAGCAAAAAAAAAAAAAAAAAACGAAATCTAATTCGGTTGAACTTATAATTTCTTTAAACCCTTGCTCAGTGAATATTTTTGTGAAGGGTAGTTCTTTTTACACCCAAAGTTGTCACTGGAGTCTGCAGTATAACATAAACAACTGAAGTTACATCAAAGATTGGTGGGCAGAGAAAGAGTGAGATTACATACAGCGACTCTAGATTACTAAGAGAACCCACACTTTCATGAATAGTTCCAGTTAAATCAAGGGAGATCATTGAACTGCCACACAAAATGAGTGCACAAATAAATAAAAGAAAAAGATTAGTATACCATTCTATATATATTTTTAAACAAGATTTAACGTATATTTGTGAAATATTGTTTCAACATACATTCTAGAAATCCGGCATTCTTTAGTCATGTTATCGCATGAACATCTGATTGTAAAATCGTAATTTGAGGTTCCATTCTGGCAATATTGTTTCGTAATGTGTTGCTCTTGCCTTAACTTTGAGTTGTCCATAATGTTCTGGAGAGCAGACACTGCCAATATTTCGGTAAGTAATTAATAAATAGTAATACGATGATCAGGCCTCTTAGCTGAAATTAATTAATTAAACATGCATGTTGTTTGTGATCCACTTTGGGTACATAAATGGTCATGTTCGAAGGTTATCTAATCAGAAAGTTAACATAGAGATTGAAATTGGTAATGAATACCTTCATTGTCGGGCAGCGGATACTCATTATCAGCGTTACAGTGGAATTTGGATTGAGGCCACTGTCCAAGTTGCCAAAGTAGACTATGGTATAAAACAAGCTTAGTAAGATGCAGTCTCAGAGAAGGCTTACTCATTTCTATTGCTAGCTCGTCACTCGTTATGGATGATAATTTGCCCCATCAACGCGATTGCCTATATATATCGAAATAATATAGTTTATGGACCCATGTACTAACTACATCTCTAATAAATATGGTCCCCCACCCTCCTGGAAATGAAACTCATTTTATATTATAAAGATGGTCAACAATGCAATTATAATGGTAAATAATGCAATCAGTGATGTGGTCTGCTTTAGAATATAATTTATGGACCCATGTACTAACTGCATCTCTAATAAATTTGGTCCCCCAATCAACAAGGCAATTATAATGGCATACAAGTGATGTGGTCTAGAAAGCAGCAACCATAAAAGAAATGATGTGTTCGTCTTTCATTGGCACCCCAATCCTTTCTCTCTATATATATATATGTTGTCCCATCAAAAGTAAACATTATTATCACAATGTAAAATATGTATTTGCTAACAATTTCATCACAAAAATAAGGAATTGGTTCTGCTCCAGACCTTAGTGTTCGGAGCCTTTTCATCAAACAATCTGGACCGCTAATTGATGTGCAAGTCAAATCAGGGCCGTCGGTTGTGTGTGGTGGGCCTGAAAAATGAATTAATGGAGATCATTGGGGGATTCAATTTGTGCGGCCAATTGAAAGTGATATGTAGAACCTTTAAATCACATGTCAGATAGCCACTTAGTACTACGGTATAATGATATTTCTCTTCACTTGTAAGTGATAGTATTAGATTCGATTCTCGCTAAAGGCGAATTAGAACCACATTATTGCAAGCTCATTATGAAGCTATGCCCACCTCTTCTCTCTTATTGTAGATAATATCGTTTGTTAAAAAAAAATCACATATCCGATAAAAAGAATGATTAAATTACATGGATGCTGATGTGGATTTTCTACTAATAAAGAAATAGAAATAGAACTGGAAAAAAAAATTGGAAGAAAAAACACGTAAACGTGCAAACAAGAAAGGTCAAAACCTGCATGGGAGAGAGAGAGACCTCCATTCCTTTCCTGCTTATCGACCCTTGCTCCATCATCCTTGAATAGAACCTTCCTCTTGATTCAGTTTCAAACGCACCATGAAGAATGAAGACTTAGGTTCGTTTACTTATGAAAAGTCGAAGAGACTTATAGCAATAGTCAGAAAAACCATTTGTGTGACAGATGTTTGAGCGACAAAGAACAATTCGTTGTGCATGTGGGTTTTGCACAACGAAATCATACCTTCGTCGCACAAGAGCGGTGTTGCTTTGCGCGACGGACAGTTTTGTCGCGCAAGAACGTTTGCACGATGAAATAAATAGCACAATGGCGCAAAGTGAGTCAGAAAACCGCGAGTATTTTTTTTTGGCGCAAAACAAGTGCACGACGAAATATTTCCCACAAAATCCTTGCGCGACAAAGGCTTCGTCGCACAAGGTCTGTAACCGACGTTCAGTTTTTTGGATCAGAGAATTCAATGCATTTGAATCATAGGAATCAACACCATATTTAGTGCAGGTGTATGCGCGACAAAGGCTCCGTCACGCAAGGTTCCCAAGCTTCCTATAAATTTGCGATTATGCTCTCCTTATTCTTCACAATTCATTTCGGAAACGCTTTACTATTTTCCAGATTATAATCCAGTTGTTATTTGAATCTTGGTACGATGGTCGACTGTGGTGCTCGTTCATCAAAGACAATTGATGGCGATAGTTCCGGAAAAGGTATGCGTTGTAAATTTTGCATTTTGTATAAAGTATATATTTAGCTCGAGTAGAACTGCCAATTTAGTCCCTTAATTATCACCTCAGCGAAAATTAGGTCCCTCCACAAGCATTATAAATTTTTATTAAAGTATACAAATATTATAAATTTTAACTACTTTTTATTTTTTGAGTTTCGCAGCATCACTATGATCTCACGAACCTCGATGCCAATAAAAAACAGCACATCAACGAGATTTGCACCGGCATGTTCACTTAGTGAAAGAGCGACCTCCACAAGCATTATGAGAAATATGACGGTCTGAAGGTCGCTCTAGCAGTTGGGTGCCCTAAGGAGTTGGTGGACCGCTGAGATGAATGGGAGTGGCTCTGCGGCCATTATCAGGACGAGAAATACCTCGTAAGTACAATATATATTTTAATAATATTTAATCAAATTTTTATATTTTTAAATAATATTTTAATTTTTCATTAATTTGTTATAACTGTCCAAACTAATACATTTTTTTATTCAACAGAAAAAAGTGAAGGCAAACTTGATCAATCGTTCTTAGAAGAAACATCTTCACCGCTCCGGCTCGCGACGCTTCTTTTATAGGTTAGAAGAGCGACATAAGGTAACCGTATATTTATTTTAAGTTTTAATTCTTTTTACTCTCTATTACACAATTAGTAATCTATATGTTAATATATTTTTTTATTCAGGGGGGTCGAAGTTTCCTAAGATTGACATGTTCAAAGGGGTACACGTCCGGCCCGGGAATGAGCTGGTGGAGCAGCTTCATGTAAGTTATTTCAATTTTTTAATATTCAATTAGTATTAATATTAACTACATGTATATTAAAATTAATTTGTTTGTTTTCATTTTTCTAGGCCACCATGGTGGAGAAGAGCCAGACCGTTTTGGAGGAGTTGGCTTCCTAGCTTCCCCTAGAGACCCCGATCGAAGATGTGTTTCCCGCCGAGGATACGGGTTTTCAGATCATGATGGACTCACTCGATCAGACCCTCGGTCGTAGGCAGGGGAACGTTCACCAGGGGCTTCGAAAAGCCTGCATTCGGGACCCATATGCCTCATTCTCCAGGCAGAGAACAGAAGAGGTCGAATTGCTGACATTTGAAGTGGCTGACCTAAAAGAGCAAATTGCCGCCCAACATTCTCAACTTGCGGCCCAGAGCAGTATGATGAAACAAATTCGTCTCGCCCTTTAATTATCTAGCATTTGGTTCCTTGACACAGAACCTACTCCAACAATGACCTCCCAGCCCCCTAACGCAGCAGCAACACCACTAGTAGGCCATTGTGACGTGGACGACTATATATTGTAGTTTTTTTGTTATTATTTTCAAATTTTAAAATGTTTCATTCCATTGTATGTACACTTTAAATAATTTTTTAATTCAAAATTCTTCTTTACATTTTCTGTTTTTAATTTCATTTAATTAATTTAAATTACATAAAACAATATTATCAGCATTTAAAAGGAAAAAATAAATAAAAATTTGACTAAAAAATAATTAAAAAACTATTGTTCGACGAAGGATATTCGTCGCACTAAATAAATACTAACGGATAAACTTTGTCCCTCAATCAACTGGGCGACAAAACAGTTTCGTCTCGCAAATATTACCACGTCGGACACCAGGTTCGTCACGCAGAAGATTTCGTGCAACGAGCACCAATTTCATCGCGCAAAATGTTTCGCGCAACGAGCACCAATTCTATTGTGCAGTCATCATTTCGAGCGACAAAGGACTTTGCTCCGTCGTCTAATGCATTATGTCATGAGCATTGCGCGATAGAATTTGCGCAACGTCGTCTTCGCCGTCCAAAATTTTTGGCAACCGAATTCGGCTTTGCGCTACGGCTGTGGCTTCGTCGCCCAATCTGTTATTCTTAGTAGGCTAATTATTTTTTCTTGGTAGGCTAATTATTTTTAAAGGAGTGCTAGCAATTTTAGCACTAACCTTTGCATTTGACAATCTCATTTTACCAAATGTCATGTGTCAATTCTTTTACACACACACACACAAAAACTTTTGGCTAGGAATTCAAGATGGGAACATGGGTGCAAGTTGTAATTGTATTTCTGACAATAAATTTTTTGAATCCAAACCCGAAAATTCTAAATTTGGATATTTTTTTGAAATTTTTTAATAGGGAATTTAGATTCTAAATTCCCTATTCAAATTTTTTTGAAGTGTTTCGAACTTATTCAGCCAAAATATCTTGTGAATCGGTTCTCTTATTTCTATCTATATTTCGTAATAAGTGAAACAACTTCTGTTTCTAATATGACCCATCAAATATGTGTGACGGGCTGTCGAAGAGCAAAGAATCAAGTCACTTGAAGTTTTGCCCTTTGCCCCAGGCTGTCGCCCTCCGGATGCAAAAAACGTTGCAGTTAATTGGCCTTCGCGTTCTCATAAAAAAAAATGATTAATCTCAGTTTATTATCATTAAGTTTTTTTGGTTTTCAACGTTTAGTGCATTAAGTTTTTTTTTTCTTCTTAGAGTGAAATTGAAGTCATAATTTTAGGACACTTTCATACATCCGTTAAATTTGTTGTTAAATCAGCCGTTAACTGGTGACGTGGCGCCCATGTGAAAAATGACTGGGTGCCACGTGGATATTTATATTAAAAATATTAAAATAATTAAAAAATAAACATTTCACAAAACTCTTTTGCTCCTTGCCAAAATTTTTGTTTCTCCTTGTGTTTTTTTCCCTCTCCAAAACTTTTATGGGGCTTGGCTTGCCACTAGACTTTACTGAGTGACACTACAATTCACTCAAAACTTGGCACGTGGCAAGTATTAAGTATAATTTTTTTTTGTCATTCTTTTATAATTAAAATTCTCATAATTATTTTTCCTGCTAATTAATATATACCATGAGATCAATCTAATGGTTCATTTCTTTATTCTTCTACTCTCTCTCAACTTTTTTATTTCCAAAATGTCTTTACCGTCTTTTTATCATCTACCATGCCTCTCCTCTCTCTAAATACAACTTTCTATTTTCAAGAAACTGCATCTCTACCAAATATAATTAAGAACAATAGACAATACTATTTGAAAATTAAACTTTGATCAAAACATAAGTTGTTAAACGAACTTGATATCCAAAGTGAATCCAAAAGTTATTTTGACTAATTGTCAACAAGCCAGATTATATAAATACCCAAATTTGAACCCAGGAACCCGCAATTATAAGAAATAAAGAATTAATTCTCATACACCTATAGATGTGCGGGTTATTTGTGCCAAGTGCACATGATCAAATCAACTATTGTATAAGAACGAAAAAAATATAAATTCTTGGTTGCTTCTTATGATGAAAGTTGGAGAAGGTGTTTGGGTTGACATTTAAACTTTGGGCTGAGAAAAGAGAAGCCCAGAAAAGAGCCCAAGAAGCCTGCCTTTTTTTTAAGCCCAACACCAAACCCAGCCGCCCAGCCCAAGTTGAAGTGACGGTTTCCATTTAATGCAAAGGCAAATGGCCTGCACAGAAATGACAGCTGATGGGAATCCACCAACTCTCAGCCAGCTTTCAGCCCAAAAGCACTGTCTGTAGGGGGTAAGCTTGTAAATAAATAATGAAGACTCATCACCCTCGGTTTGCTTTCGGGCAAGAGCATAAAGGCTACAGTGAGCCAGTTTTTGCCTATAAAAGGGGGGAGAGGGCCCATAAATGAGGACACTCAACCAATCAAACAAATACCCAAACTCTCGTCAAGTCAGATTTGCATATAAAGTTGTAGTCAGCAAAGCCTTCAATCCTTTTTAGGATCAGCCCTTGCAACAAGCCATCATTTCTCTCATTTGTAATAGCTCTGCTACTTTCACTTTCGACTATTGTAGTATCGATTCCTTGGGTTCATCTAGCTTGCCAATCACCATAATCCCGTCTCCAAATCCTTGTATCTGTAAGGAATGAGAACTGTACAAAGATTCAGCCTTGCCCGACAAGGTTAAATCTGGCTCGATCTTTTTGTTTTGCTACTTGTTTAATAGATTCGACATTATTATGTATCCTTCAATGTATATGCAACTCGTTTCCAGTCTTTCAATGGTTTT
Source organism: Malus baccata (assembly GCA_006547085.1). Lineage (NCBI taxonomy): Eukaryota > Viridiplantae > Streptophyta > Magnoliopsida > Rosales > Rosaceae > Malus > Malus baccata. Next base: position 112,016 of record VIEB01000175.1, on the reverse strand, counting down.
AAGCTCCCCGGTTCTTAAGTATACCTCACTTAATGCTTTCAATACCATTCGGGGAATGTAAATGAACCAAGGGCGGGCTGTTTGATCAGATCTGGATTCTTTCTCTTTAAAAAATACAAGATAAGCAAAAGTCCTTGACCTCAAGGCATAGCAAAGAACTTAATGTAGACTTAACCCATCTACGACAATCTTTTGATAACAAAAAGTTGAGATAACTTGGGGCGCAAATAATCGGCTTAAACATACTTGTTCTACATCTGCCATACGAAGATGGCAGTGGCACGCCTAAGCACTTAGTTAGTTTTGATTGAGAGCCTCCAGGCCTATACCTAAGGCCCTGCAAAGGCACCATTCGAAACTAACTTCGTTCTCATTTTATATCATAGCATGCAGAGCAGTCGTTCTATATTGGGTCGTATGCTTCGCAAAGGAACTTGGGCAAACAGATTTTTTCTAACGCCATCAACAAATTTGGCACAAACGTCCATATCTTCAAGCAGATATGGTTTCAAGAGCACACAAATCTCAGTAGTCTTTATAGAAGCAGGCTTAGTAGATTTCTCATAGCTGCCCATATGAGCAGTCTCCTTCTTCTTAGCAGGCGAATCAATCTCAGCAGCAAAGGGAGTGGGCCTTAGCGCCACTTTAGCAGCAGAGTCCATCTTATCGCTCTTTATAGTAGCAAGCCCCTCCAAAGGTGAACCAGACTTTGCTCCCACGGACGTCTTGGTACAGACTTCGACACTGAGGGCATGACATGATCTTTACGCTGAGCAATCCTATCAACAATTGTACTAGCCATTCTCAACATGGAATGCTCCGTAGGCTCAGATCTAGTAGCCTCATTCTTCTTCCCATTGGAAGAAGTCATGCCAATCACAGGCCTCTCGGCATCAGAATTAATCCTCACGAGCAGCGAAGGAAGTCTTCAATTTTTTTTCTCAACCGGCATCTCTTGAGTAGGCGGGGAAGATTTCCTTTTTCCACCTTCATTCATACAAAGGAGCTCAACCCAACATTCCAGCAAGCAGGAGGCTTGCATGCTCAGCATTTCAGCAGCCCATGAGGCCCGCGACCTCCTCACTTATCTCAATCGTCGGCCTAGCCCGTGTCAAGTCCATGAGCCCAAAGGACATGAGTCATGTAACTCACCTAGCATTGCGCCCCATCGCCTCAATTCACGGCCCCAGCCGCACAGCTGTCCGTGGCTTTAGCCAAACCCAGCAGCCCAAGTAATGGTCATTGCCACAACACTTCCTCAGCCCATGCCGAGCCGACTCCTGGCCCCTGCCAGCCGACGTGCAGCACCACCCCGACGGCTGCCCTGCGACAGCACTATCCAAGAAGAAGACAAGAAAAAAAATTAAATTTTTCTTACATCGGTGCGGCACGTAGAAGATGAAGAAATCAACGAAAGACGGTCATTTTCACGAGCAAGATGTAGAAGATTGTTAGAGGAGGGGGAACAAATATCCTCTAAGCTCTCTTTCTCTTGTAGGGTAGAATAAATCGCTCTCCAAAGTTGATTTAATAACCCACTTAAGGTGGACTTAAATAGGTTTTGAGAGAAATTTATTTCCCTTTCCTAGAATGACCTAATTTCCTATTAAAGAGGGAATCTACATCAAAATAGGAAGCAGTCCTACGTTTCCTAAAACAAGAAGATCTCTACACCTGCTGCCTTTTCCTACGAGCAGCCCAACAGGTGTGAGGGCATTTATGGAGCCAAAAATAATCACAAGGCGACACGTGGATTTTGGATAAAAGAGGACAAAAATACCCTTGAGGCATACAGGGATTCCTACGCGTGCGCAGCTGGCAATTATCCCTCAACCAAGTCAAGAGTACCCAAAATAGGTAACAAGTTCAAATTTGTCTCATCCATCCTCATTCCATATCCTCTACAAGGAAATCATTCTGTAACTTACAAAACCTTCCATATAAATTGGATTAATTAGGCTAATTAATGGATTAATTCCTAATTAATCCATTAATCACCCAATTAAAACACCAAATTATACCCAAAAATACACCAAAGGCCGGTTACCCCCCTATCCCAAGGGAACCGGCCATACCCTTTTTGTCTACCAAATCTTTCCTTTTATTGCCAAATTAAATAGCTAATCAATTAGGTAATTATTTTAATTGATTAGCTATTTATTCTACAAATCACCAAAACATTCCCCTTATGTTTAATTAGCCAAATAATACCTATTAAATTGGCTAATTAAACCAAATTAAACCTAAAAATGACCTAATGGTCGGCCACTCTTGCTCCAAAGAGGACCGGCCAATCCCTATAAATAGGCTCCCATTTTTTCTCCAAAAGCTAGTTCCAATTCTCTGGCAAAAACTCTCCAAAATTCTCAAACACTTTCTCTCTAAATTCTAACTTTGGCATCGGAGGTTCTTCGGCCAAAGCCCCCCCATTCATTATGGGCACGTGAGGCTCTTGGCCTTAACCAAATGTGTTAATTGTTTTGTAGGTGCAATTTTGTCCAAGAAGAAGAAGACGGAAATTTGCATCCACATTAGGCAATTAGGGTATATGTTTGCTAGGCTTTGTCGTGGAAGGAGGCGCGAAGACAGAGATGATGGTGCGTTTGTGATGGAGCTGACGATGAAGTGTTGGGCGGATGGGTCATAGGTGAAGCTTTCTGTAAAGGCTGGGGGATCGAAAATTGACGATGGCGAGGAGTAACGAGCGACGGGAGTGGAGGATGGAGGTGATCTCGCAGCAGAATTAGTGGTATTAGTGAAGGAGGGATAAACTATAGGTATTGTGGGATAGGGGATTAGGATAGGGTTTACGGAGGAGAGCGAGTTGGAGTTATAGAGTTTTGGGGGGGGGGGGGGAAGATGTGTGCTTAGCGCACTTGGATTTTTTTAAGTTTTTTATTTATTTTTATTTTTTGTCCTTATCATTAAATAAAATTTAGTGTATCGTTTTTTATTAAAATGTAAAGATTTGAAGCCATTTTCCTTAGTTTTCCTTTTTATATATGCTCCCGCAACATCAATGCCGACTTTGAGGGGAGCGGCTTGTGCAATTGCACAGGTCCCTCACCTCCAAAAGGCCACCTTTAATAAATTATGGAATTTGATTATGGATTAAGTATCTAAAACCCCCTCAAAATTTTAATGTCATTTCGAATTGGTTTCAATCTTTATACACATTCCAAATAAGTATTCAACCTATTAAAAATGTTATATTCATTAAGTTCCAGTTAATTTTTTCGTTAAATGTACAAGTGGCAACAATAGATCTTACTTATTTGCTTAATTGGACACTACAATAATAATAAAAATAACTTCAAAAAAGACATGAAGATGGAAAATAAAATTAAATAAACAAATTCACAAACAAAATGGAAAGCAAAAATGAAAATCGGAAAATCTCCTAACAAAGAAGAGGGTGAAGAAATTACATAGGATTTTAAAGAGCTTGTTTATACTTATGTGATTTCCTCATTCGTCGATTTTCGGCTAGTAAAACATCCAATTCTTTTTAATAGGCGGTGAAAATGGTGGTAGTTGCATCATAACAGTCTATACCGTTTCACCAACCTCCATGACCTTCTTCTCAATGTTAGCAGGCTTGAATTGTAGGGTGAAGTTTGTGGTAGATGTTGGGGGTTTGTTGTAAGGTGGAGTTTGTGGTTGTACGCTGGGTTTGGAGGTGATGACCTAAGGGGGTGGTGGCGATCGTTATTTGATAGAGGTCATGCTTCCATGACCTTCTATTGAGGTTATAGACAAAGTAAACCCAAATTATATAACAGAAATTTAATTTGGTAGGGCTTAATAGATATGACATTTTCCATAGATTGATTGCTTGTTTGGAATGTTTAAAAAAGTTGGGATTAATTTGAAATAACACTAAAAGATTGAGAGGTTTTAGGTACTTAATTCCTTGATTATTTTGGATTTATTCATCTTTTTGTTTGTTCATGGTTTCTTTTATGTGTTTACAATGATTATGTTGATTGTTCACATAATTTTAAAATTTCTTTTATCTGTCATTTTGCTATTGGCATCAAAATTCAAGAGTTAAGCTTTTCAAAAAGCGCTCCACTTACTGTCTAAAAGTTAAAATTTAAAACTCCAAACAATCGACTTTATTAAAAGTTGTCGTTTTTGATTTACACATGTCTGATTGGAATTTTCTTGAGTAGCGTACATGCAATTGCAATCTTGTTTCGTGCATTATCTGGCAATTTGCTTTTGGCATCAATGTTCTGGAGTTAAGCTTTTTAAATAAAGCTCAAACAATCGACTTTATTTAAAGTTGTCATCCCTTGCACATATGTCTATGAACGATTGGAATCTTACTTGACATAATTGGGTCATATCTATCAACAATTATTTTCATGTCTACTACTTTTTGATTCATTGCACAAAACTCCTGATTCACACATAATCTGGCATTTTGCTTTTGGCGTCAAAGTTCAAGAGTTAAGCTTTAAAAAAAAGAATAAAGTTGTCATCCCTTGCACATATGTCTATGAACGATTGGAATCTTACTTGACATAATTGGGTCATATCTATCAACAATTATTTTCATGTCTACTACTTTTTGATTCATTGCACAAAACTCCTGATTCACACATAATCTGGCATTTTGCTTTTGGCGTCAAAGTTCAAGAGTTAAGCTTTAAAAAAGTCTCTTCTCATCCCCTTCTATTTATGCAATCACGGTTATACCACGTCAACATTTTATATTTCTATTGCTTTTTGTCTTATTATCTTTATAAAAAAATCAATGTAAAATGTTGACGTGACTTAACCGTAACCGTACAACACAGGAGGGGATGAGAAGAGTATGGTAAAAGGAGGGCAGACAATCTGCCTTATAAAAAAAAGCTCAACTTACTGTGTAAAAGTTAAGCTTTAATCAAATGACAAAAAGAAAATGCCCTGAACGGGCAAAAAACAACTTTCAAAGCAAAAAAGAGAGTTTTAACGAAACACTTCATGTACCGTTCACTTTTAACGAAAAATCAAATTTTTACATTTTCCTAATACTATTCACTATACATTTATTTGTTATTTTTCATTAAAACTAAATTTTTTTTTGAACTTTTCGTTAGTTTTCCTAGCAAATTATCCATAAAACAGAGGATAAAGAAGAGTCTGGGTTTAGTTGATCTGTTGGTGTTTGAAACCATCTGTAATGGTTGAAAATTTTTGGTGTATAAGTTTCATGAAGAATTAAGGAAAATAATAAACTAGGAATATGATTTTTCTATTTACACTCTACACCCCATCACCCAATAAATATATGTTCAACCTTAAAATCCAATTTACCCTTCAATTAACAATTTAACAACTGAAAAGAAAAAGAAATAAAAACACCACCACGGGTCCACGACGGCATACACACTTCTCCACCGTGGCTTCCTCCGCCACCACTACTCATCTTCTCTTCTACAACCACATCCCAAAACAATTTCGTATTGTTTTTACCATCGCAACCCAATATGCTAGACGAACTTACGGGTGCGGATATAAGCCCTAAGTAATTGTCGTACTGCCACCCACCAATTTATTTTTGTGTCCTTGAGCAATTTGATATTTATGATTTGGGAAATTTGGATTTGCTTAGTAAGTTCTTTTAAATTACTTGATATATTGTTTCCTTTTTTTTTTTGTTTAAATCACAATTTCATTTTGGGAGGGCGGTTTTGTCTTCAGTTTTTCTAGGTACTGGGTAGTACAGAGAGAAAGAAGAGTGGTGGTGGTTGAGAGGCAATGTAGGGAGGGCCTGGTCGAGAAGAAAAGCTTTTAGCTTCGTTTCTATTCTTTATGGGGGTTTTTGAATATTAACACTTGAAAAATGTTGAAATTAAAAAAAAAATCTCGTGATAAATTAAATATTGATTTTAATCCTTTTAAGTGTACTTTTATTAAAATTTATATTCTACTTTTGTTTTAGTGTGTATTTTTATCTAATGTCTCCACATCAAAATTTTAATTCATATGCACATTTTAGTTACTCTAATTATAAATAAATCTAAATGAAAAAACATTTAAAGAAAGTAGTGACAAAAAAAAATGTAAATACATAAGTGTAAGGAAATGATTATACCGAAATATATTAAATTGATTTCTTTGTACCATAATGCATGTACGAAAATGTCGGTACGAAAATGTATGCACCAAATATCTGTACCGAAATGTATGTATTGAAATGTGTTATATTTAATTAATACACCTAAATGTTAATACCGAAATGTATATACCAAAATGTATTACAAAGAATTAATATACCTAAATATATGTATCAATGGATATACCGAAATATATTAAATGAATCGGTGTACCTAAAATGAAGAACACAAGTTGTACAGGAATATATTATATAAAAAAATTAGTTTACCCAAATATCTACAACAAAATATATTGTGATGAATGAAATGAAATGTAACTAATAAATTAAAATTAGGAAAAAAAGAGAAATAAAATATAATTCCTAGTGTTTATCCGGAAAAACTTTTAAGGAATAATAGACAAAAGATGGAGTAAACAAGTTGCTTTTGGGCTATGACTCAACTTTGCAGAGGAGAGAAGATGACTGAAACAAAATGGAAACGTTTCATTATTATGATTTAGCAAAGTTGGTTAAAAACACGGTTTGAGAGTCTATTTTCATTAAGGTTTATTATATTAATACCTTATATATTGTTGAATACATATCACATAGTTAATACACCTCATATTTGCAATTTGGACTTGAGGGGATTTAGTTCAACAAATCTTAAATGAGGTGTTGATGCAGGTGAAATAGAAGAGAGAGTCGGTCCACTTTATTTCCATGTGTTTGTGTTCATATATCAGTAAAGAGCTAATTGACTATTACATGATTCAAGAAAGCAAAAACAAAAATTAAACTCAAGGAATTATGTCTGTTGATCCATTTTGCTTTCTTGGATTAAAAAGGTTTGTGAAGCAAAAGAAAGGCCTCGAGAAAGCTGATCAATAGTTTCATTCTGAAATTGAAAATCGATTAATCTAGTCCTTGAAAACAGGTGGTGCACATTAATGTGATCATTCTGCCATAATTCCATCAAAAATTATGTTATGTATTGATGTGGCATATAACTGGGTCTACAAATCTAATTAAATATTGCTATGTGAATTTAAAATATTCAAACAATAGAAAAAATAATTTATATAATTACTGTTTTTTTTTTTTTAAAAAGAAGATGACTGTTCATCGTTTCTTCCACTCCCATCCGAGTAATCACCGGAGCAGACCCGTTGTTTGCGCCTCTGCGAGCACGGCCTTCGAGGTCGACCAAGCTCCAACTTCCGCCACTCCGTCCAATCTTTTGCCTTGTCGGGTCGGGCACGGGTTCGACCTGCATAAGCTGGAGCCTAGGTACCCTCTGATCATCGGCGGCATCGACATACCTCATGACAGAGGTTGGGATGCGCATTCTGACGGTAATACCTCCATTAATCTGCTTTTTCTTCCCATAATTTCACATTTTTCTAATTTATTTTATTACATTTTCGATTTAATTTTTGAATTTTGTATTTGAATTTTGGGGATGCAATATTAGGGGTTTTGGGGCTTCTGGATATCAGGCATATATTTCCTGATTCGAAGCCAAGTGGAGGGGTGTAGCTTCCTCGGGTGGGAGAAGAAGATTACTGTTTTTTTTTTTTATTATTTATTTAAGTTTTAAATGATCCAAAAGTAAAATTTGTTTTTTTTTAATATTTTAAGCATTTCTAATCCATATGATAATATTAAGTAGACTTGTGAGATCCAGTTATGTGCCGCATTAGCACATAACATAGTTTTTGACGGAATTGTGACGGATGAACTATATTGATTTGTGACACCAATTTTCAGGGATCACATTGATCGATTTTCAATTTTATGGGTCAATTTCAAGAACCATTTATGATAAAAACCCAAAGATAATAATTAGTTTTCGAATCATACATGCTTTAAATAATAATTAGAAGCAAACTTGGATATCATTCATGCTTTAAAGTTGGATTTCATTCAAAAGTGGCAGCTATAGGCATAACGCAGCCATACTTTATTTGATAGATATCATTCATTCCTAATGCAATTATATGCATGTTTATTTCGTTAAAATCACTAAAACAATAAAAATAAAAAATATGAAGTCTTACCTATGTGAAACTTTTGGATTTCATTCAAAAGTGGCAGCTATATGCATAACACAGCCATACTTTATTTGATAGATATCATTCATTCCTAACGCAATTATATGCATGTTAATTTCGTTGAAATCACTCAAAAGTGGCAGCTATAGGCATAACACAGCCATACTTTATTTGATAGATATCATTCATTCCTAACGCAATTATATGCATGTTTATTTCGTTGAAATCACTAAAACAATAAATAAAAAAAAATGAAGTCTTACCTTATGTGAAACTTTTGGATTTCATTCAAAAGTGGCAGCTATAGGCATAACGCAGCCATACTTTATTTGATAGATATCATTCATTCCTAACGCAATTATATGCATGTTTATTTCGTTGAAATCACTAAAACAATAAAAAAAATATGAAGTCTTATCTTATGTGAAACTTTTGAAATGTTGATTTCATATTCTATTTGTCAAAAAATAATTTTTCTCAATCAACGTGTCTGTAGTTTTATTATTAGGGTTTTGTTTTATAATAGAGGGTGTGAGTGGTTTTGAGTAGAAAATAAATGATTTTGGGATATATACGTTAAAAGTGATCTTAGGTGTATTTAGAATTATTTTTATAGAAAACTTCATTTTAATCCTTGGCAAAGATGACTTTTTGATTAAAACCATGAGTAAGATCAAAATCTAATTTTAGTCCCTTGATACATTAATAACCTCATTTATTAATTATATTTTGATTTTTTAATTATTTATCTTTTTCTTTCTAATTTTTAATGTATTAATTTTATTTCATTATAATTTTTATTTTCATTTCATTCATCGTAATATATTTTGTTGTGAACATTTAGATAAACTAATTTTTGTTATACAATATATTTCGATGTAATTTATCTTCTTCATTTAGGTATATTAAATTCATTATAATACATTTATGTGCATATATTTAGGTACACACATTTCGGTACATACATTTCGATACAAACATTTAGATACATTAATTCAATATAATACATTTTCGGTACTAACATTTCGGTGCATACATTTCAGTACACACATTTAGGTACATTAATATAATATAATACATTTCGGTGCATATATTTAGGTACATACATTTCGGTACTAACATTTAGGTACATTAATTGAGTCTTTCAAATTTGAAGAATGTTAAATAAAATTAATAAATTAAAAAACTCTTTTTTTGTCAAAAAATAAATTAAAATTTGTGTATTAATAAATTTAAATATTTAATGGGAGACATTAAATAAAATGCACATTAATTATTTTGAATTAAGGACACATTAGGGACTAAAATCAATATTTAATCAAATACCAGGTTTTTTTTTTAAATTTTAATCTTCTTGAAGAATTAAAGTTCAAAAACCCCTTATTTTTATTTGTTTAAAACCTTATAAGGTCGAAATTGTTCTTTTTTTAGTACATCAATATTTTTACACTAGGGGAATGAATAGTTCGGCTATGCCACACAATGGGTCACTTAATTTGGTATTGAATTCGTCATCCACAAGATTCGAACCTAAGACCTCTCACTTGTAAGCGAAAAAGAATACCACAAATCCATAGTACTGATTGACATGTCGAAATTGTTCATGCATATTAGGGTATATAAATTATTTAATCTTAAGTTTTAATATGAAGTATATTCAATATTACGTAGAATGCTAATAAAAATATGAAATAAAACATTAATTACCAAATGAGAATTGCTAGCATGACTCGCTCAAAACTCTCCTCCTATAGGATTCCACGTGGTTTAGATTTCGAAAAACGCAATAGGCTTTATTCATTTACTTTTATTTCTGGTTATGCCCCTTCATCAAACCAAAGAACCATTAACCCATCCTGTTCTTCCTTTCTTTTCTGTTTCTCACTCTACTACCAACCATTCCTCTCCTCCTTTTCTGCCGTTTCAATAAAAACAAAGTTTGATAAAATAAAAAATAAAAACAAAAGATTTATTCTACCCCATTTTACTCCTTAAAACTCAAAATTCGCCCTATTTTGTCCCTTGGAATACATTTTGATCATATTTTACCTCCTGAAATTTAAGAGTCGTCTCTATAAATCTCAAAATTCGCTCGACATTGCCTTTGATTTGTTAATTTCTTATATGTGTTTGATTTGGGTGCACTAGGCTAATCAATTTTTTTTTTAATTTTTTTTTCAATCCTCTTCAATTTCATTTAAACTTAACATTTTCTAATTAGGAAATGTTAACGCATAATTGAGACTTAAAATCAAATTTATTGCATTTGTGGATAGCTTTATTGGGTATTGGATCCCACACATGGTTCAAGAGGCAACCTATGAGTTTCTGGGAGAAGAAATTGTCCACAAGTCAAAGTAAAATGAATTTTGAGTTTTAGGGTTTAATAAATAGTTAGTGTTAAGTTCTAAATATAATCTATGTTCAATTCTAGAAATAAACAGTGTTCAGTTATAAAAATAATCAGTGTTCATATGACATAACACAAACTTAAAAATTTGTCCAAACCAAAGATAAAATCACTATTTCGAAATTAAAATAAGCATTGTTTATAAAACTGAGAAATGAAAATTTTCTTCATTTTTGGTCTTGTAATATTATTACTTAATTTGTTTTTAAAAAAAAATTATGAAAATGGTCAAATAAACAAACAATAAAAAAAAAGAATGTATTGTTTATGGAGTGAGAAAAGTGTGATATGAGAGAGCAAGGTTCTAAAAGATGCTAGGCAGTCGGGTGGCGGGCTGAGGCTTAGCGCCTAGGCGGACTGGGGCTTAGCGCCTAGGCGGCTAGGTGGGCGCCTACGGAATAGGCGATTTAATTAAATATATTATATTTCGTATAAATAAATGTCTGTTTATAATTAAAATATATATGATTTCATCATAAACTACCAAATAAAAGATATATATATATATAGGTAATGTAAGAATTTTAAGTACATAATTTGAAAAAAGAAGAAGATAATAATATATAATATATTTGTTTAATAGTGGAGTAGGTAACTTTTTAAATATAATTAATAAGCCTAGTGCTAATGGTGGAAATCCATCTGACAGAGGGGAGTGGCTTTTGACGCCTTGGAAATCGGCAAGGCCTTTATTTTGGGGTATCTCGTTTCCTCTCCCTTCCATTCTTCTTCGATTGCTCCGCCTAATTCCCCATCTTCTCAGCCTATTTTTCCAAAACCTAATCATGAGTCCGGTCAGATTCCTCAAGCATAACGAAGAAATCTTAAGCTTCCAGGTCAAAGTTCTCATTTTTTTTTCTTTCTTCAATTTCATTGTTATTATGATTTCTTCTACAAATCTCTTTCATGCTCACTCTTCCATCACGCTCTCTTGGTTTCTCTTTTCAAATTTTATGTCGTCACCCTCACGGTGTAGTGAAACGGCGAAACGTATTATATTTTAACAGAACCACCTCGGAGGCCGCTTAGCCCGGCGCCTAGGCCGCCTAATACCTTACCCTTGCTGATTTACTGAATGTTTTTGAAATAATCGCGGTGGCGGCTCGATGCCCAGCGCCTAGGTGGCCGCCCAGATTGCGTTTTAGAACACTGTGAGAGAGTGAGGAGAGGTGAAATGAGAGAGGCGAGAGAAGAAAAAATGTTGATGTGGATGAGTGAGGTGAGAAGAGAAAGAAATTTGATAAGAATATGTGAAAGAAGGGTGAGAGGGAGGAGATAAGAACAGTGGAGAGAAGGAGAGGTGGTAAGTGTGTTTGTTTGATATGACGTGCGGTAGGGCGGTAGGGCTGGGTTCGGTTTTTTGCCAAAACCAAAACTGAATCGAAATTTCGGTTCAGTTCGGTTCAATTTTTTTTCGATTTTTTTCAGTTCAGTTTTTTTTTCGATTCGATTTCGATCCGGTTCGGTTTTTTTTCTTTTCTTCTTCTTCTTTAGCAAAAAAAAATTCCTATAGCAAAAAAAAATTCCTAGTTCTTTCCTGTCAAATAATTCAAGGCCAAACCTGAAACATTCTTATTGCCATTCTACAGATTAAATTCAAGGCATAAGCACCTTTCCCGTAAATGATTCAAGGCCAAACCTGAAACACTCTTATTGCCATTCTACAGATTAAATTCTTATTGCCATTCAAAACCTGGAAGAGAAAAACAAAACAAAAGTGAAGGATCAGAAACTGGCATTCAGTTCAAAAATTTAACTTGGCATAACATGTCAAGACATGATTTACCTCATCGGCTCCTACATTGAAAGTCAGCTCCTCAACGTTATTCCAGTCCGCAAATCCATTTAACCTAACTAAAGAGAGATTGCAGAAGTAAATGGGGGCTGCACTTGTAAATCATCACTAATTATAAATCTGGCTGATCCTTTAACAAAAACACCACCACCCTCGGTTTCTTTCCTTTTAAATGTGATATCCACATTCATCATACCCTTACACCAACAACAAACAGTTTCGTAATAACTCAGAACAGGGAATCAAAAGACTATCTATTATGCACAATTTTATCCAATACATGATTGTTGCTTCAGTTCCCAGCCAAAAGAAGGAAAAGAAAATCGCAAACCCCATGAAATTGAAAAGCTGCAGAACCCATGAAATTGAAAATAAAATCTGCAAAACCCATGAAATTGAAAAGAAAATTTGTAGAACATGAGAGAAATTACCATGAGACTAACCTTGCAAAGGAAGTCGTGGGTCGTCAAGACTCAAAACAGTGAGAGGAAGTCGCGGGTCGCGGGGGTGAGAGACTAAGAGGGAGACTGAGAAAGCAAAGGAGGGGAGACTGAGAAATGGGAGTGACGGCTAGGGGCATAGGGTTTGTAAACCTAAGAAATTTTATAAAGCATTAAAAATTAGAATACTATAAATTATTTACTCGTACAATTATATCAACACAAAACCTACAGTCAAGTTGGCTTGAAGCAATGGTTTGCAACCTGGAGGGAAAGGGTTCAAATCCTCATGCGCCATCAGGTTTCGTCATATATATATGACGGTTTGGTTTGTGCTGGTTCGGTTTTTGGGTCAACAAAACCGAAACCAAACCAACTAATTTTGGTTCGGTTTGGTTTTTTCGGTATTCGGTTTTCGGTTTTTTGATGCCACCCCTAACGTGCGGGTCCCACGCATCAGCTTTTGCTTTTTAAAAAAAAAATTATTATGTTAAATTTTTGTCATTTTTCATTAAAATTTAAGTTATTTTTATTAAAATTTAAACTTTTTTTATTAAATAAAGTTAGTGAATGATTTTTAATTAATAAAAAGTTTAGAGAAATCATTTTCATTAAAGCTTTTTTTATTTTAAGGAAAACTAACGAAAAGTCCAAAAAAACTTCCCTTTTAACGAAAAGCCATTTTTAAAGGTATAGTGAATAGTGACAGTTAAAGGTAAAAATGTGTTTTTTCGTTAAAAGTGAACAGTACCGGGAGTGTTTTGTTAAAACTCCCTTTATTTTATTGTTATTTTATGTGTGCATGTCTTGTTTCCTTTGTGATCTATGTTGTTTAGTTTGTAGTTTAATTTTCCTTTTTTTCTTCTTTGTTTAGCTATTTGTTTTTCTTCGTTTCTTTTTCACTGTTATTACAATGTGTGATTCAAGTTTGAGGGTGGAAAGTAATTTTTTAATTGTTTTAGTCCGTAATATTTTTTTATTTAATATCCGTAAATTATTTTAAATGTTAGAACAAATAAACAGGGTGAAGGTTAATTCCATGGTAGAGTTTTTCTGTTTATTTATGTTTAGACACTAATTCATGAATTATACTTTAAGAATTTGCACATTTACACCATAAGGTTTTGGAAAATGAGATTGGAAGACCTATCTTTCGTCTAAGTAAAATTTGAACTTTTTGTTTTGAGTAAAGTAATGTTTAAGTTTGTGGTAATAATAAAGTAAAGTTTTCACACCACTTGCTACTACGGTCTAGTGATATTCTTCTTCACTTATAAGTGAAAAGTCTTAGGTTCGATTCTCGCTAAAAACAAATTTGAACCACATTATTACTAGCGCATTGTGAGGCTAAGCCCACCCTCTTCTCCTTAGACTATCTCAATCCATGGGATAAAGCTTAAAATCCCCCAAATTGTCTCCAACTATTGGGTTAAAATATATCTTTGGGCTAGATTCTTCTCAGAAATTAAGTCTGGCTTAAATTATTATGGACCCACCAAACTGTCATATTTCAAACTTTTATTTTGTTTTTTACTTATAATCCAACGGCTGTGATCAAATAAGATCAAATTTAGAAGTAAAAAAACAAATATTTGACGACCCAACATTTTAACCTAAAAATATTTAAAAATCATACAAATACATAGGTAGAAATTATTTAAATTAAATTTCACTAAAAACTTTATAAATACCTATGTATTTGTATGATTTTAATTTTTATCGGAATTTAAATATTTTTAAGTTAAAATGTTCATAAAAATAAATTACAATAATCTACATAAATTTTTTATTTTCAAAAAATGTTACTGAAAAAATAGGTTAGAATGATTATTTAATAATCTCAAGCTAAAATTTTAATGTGACAACCCGTCCCTAATTTGACAAAAATGCCCTTGAGGTAAGGAGTTTGACTTTCGTTGACCTTTGGTTAGGGAGACGTAGGACTCATTCTTTTAGTGTTTTCTCAAAGTACTCGACGTTACGGACGCGTAGGCACAAACGGAATCGAATTTAGAGCTAAGACGGAGATTTTAAGGAGCTACGAAACTTGAGGGATATTTTAAATTATTGTGTGATTTATCTGGTCCGCGAGACCCACACTCACACAAGCCTCCACCCATTGCATGCCACGTGTCCCTTTCATTTCTTCCCTCAGTTATCTTTCTCTTTTCCTTCCGTCTCTCTCAGCTCTCAACTCTCACTCTCTCGAAAACTCTCATTCTCACTCCTTTTTGCGATCGACACACCCAACCAAATCTGTGCACCCTGACGACGACATAACACCACCACTACCGCTGGGAACTCTTTTTCCTCCTCCCTCCCCTCCATGAAGCTTCGAGGCATCCAGAGGACACCCAACCCAGGTTCGGCGAATCGTGGGTGTGCGAGCTCAGGTCTGGTTACCTCCGGCCGTTTCACGGCTAATCGCAGGTAGCAACCTCTTCCTTTCATCTTTACCTTTGTTTTCCTAGTTAGATCGTAGGGTTTAGGGGAGTTTTATCGACTACCGGAGCACGAGAGGCTCTGGCCTCCTTCCTTGACGAGGAATGGGTCAGTGACCCAAACCCAGTCAAACCAAGCCTTTTGGGCCGTGCTAAACCCGGGCCTTAGGCCTGTTACCTTTAAAGCCCAACCCGTTTAGTTTTTATATTTATTATTTATTTTCCTTTCTTTTTCTGTTAAAAACCCAAAACCCTTGGGTTGGGCTTTCAAGCCCAAGCTCGTGTGTGTGCAACCTAGGGCTTTCAGCCCTTTAGAACCCTGAGAGGGGCAGGCCTTTGGGCCATCCAAATTGGGCCTCCGGCTTGTTACCCTTTAAACCCTAAAACCCTATTGGATCCCAGGCCTTTGGGCCTTAGAATCTGACCCATTTGGGCCTAATCCGGTCCGACCCAAAACCCTAGACCTTGGTTGACCCGATTCAGTTTGACTGACCCGGTTAACGTTGACTGTTGACTTCGGGTTGACTTTTTTGGGTTTCGTCCGGAACCCCTCCAAGGCTAATTTCGACGTCCTAGACCCGTTTCTGACATCCGTTTTCCCAAATTAAATTGTTTGGGTATAATTTTGTTAAGGTCCGCCACTTGAATATTATGGCAATCGATGATCCGACCGTTGGATCGTCACCAAACTTTAATACGTTAAAGTACGTATTATTTAAGGATATTAGAAACTGACGAATTGGGAATCCGACATACGATTTTTCTCGAATTAGATTTCTAAGTTTGTAAATCTAAAATCCGGCCGCCTCTCAATTTTATCTTTTGGCGGAGATCCGATTTTTGGATCAATTTGAAACTTTAGGATATTGTTCTAGAAGCTTATTGAAACCCTTGGGAAGTTATAGATCGGAAATCCGAGGTGCGGATCTTCCGAATCAAGTTACGCAGGGTTGCGGACCCTACCGTCGACCTTTGACCGACGATTGACTTTTGGTCAATGGGTTTCAAGTCATTCTAGAACATTCTTGGGGATGTGTTTTTATGTAAGCTACGTGTTCTATCAATAAGAATTCTGAGACGTGATTTGATAATTGTTCTAGGCGACGATCGTTCGTGACGCCTTGATATTCATGCTAGGGAGTTGTAGCGTGGACTCCAAGTGAGTTGGCAGTTTGTTTTTATATCTATACATAGTTATAGTTTCCATAATTGAGTATTTACTTCATTTTACGCTTATATTGCCAAGCATCGTTATTGCGATATTAATTGTGATAAATGCTGCTATATGGTTGAGTTATTATTGTCTTGACATTCATACATATTTTTAAATGCTCATCTTACTACACCCGGTGTTAGTACTCACCTGAGGGCCAGTGCCAGTCCTTCACGTGTATGTTCACATCCGCACCGTTCGCTCGCCTTGGATCCAAGTTAGGTGCCAGTCCTGTCGGGTAGATTGCATTAAGCAATTCCGACTCATATGTGACCGTGCTTCTGCACCAGCCTTCACGTGATCATAATACTAGAGCGTATTGATTACACCCAATCATGTTCGTGTCAGAAATTATCTGTACGAACTCATGTGCTAGTGTAGATGGATGATCACTTATTTATACTTGTTTATCACATGATTATATTACTGCTGCATTTGATATATCATGACTTGGCATATTTCTGGTTATATTATTGTTGTATTGTTGTTTACATGCTTACGTAGTATGCTTTAAGGAAACTATACTTGTTTTACAGTTAGGGGTTACTATGTTCTAAAATAAAGGTTTTCTTACAAACGTTGTTTTGTTGACCCACTCAACTTTGTTTTTCACCCTTCCAGTTTTAGTAGCTGTGCTTACGTGTATACGAGGATTCTGGCAAATCTCAGGAGATGGTTATTTACAATGGTATAACCCTTATCCTATTAACTATAATGTCTTATGCTCTGACATCACGTGTGAATTGGGTTCAATCCCGCTCACCCGCACACTCTTTTGTTTAGGCACTTTTAGGTTTAAATTTATTCACATTCTTTTTCCTCAACACTACACTTTATGGTTTCGTCACCCTCCAGGTATCGGCCAACACAACTTGATTCGGAGTCCAAGTGGACATTCCCGGTCGGGGTGTGTCATTTAAGCCATAACCAGTGGAGGAGAAAAGTAGTTTATGGTTTATAGCTTAAAATTTTCTAGTTAAATTTTTTAAGCTTTATCCCCAAGGGTTGGAGATGGTCTTAAGTAAATACTATCGTTTGTTAAAAAAAAGTAATAATTGTTCCACCCGAAACTTTGCTTAGTAACCGGACCAGTCCTGCCTAATCAACAATGATTACGGGAACTGGCATTACACGACCATATGTGTCATTACAAAAATGATACTCTTATCATATTTTTCATACAACATTTGTACTGTCTTTCTAATATAGATTAGACTCACTTGTGTTGTGGGCCCTACTTTTATTAAAATGATGGTACAAATAGAACCAGGATCATCGCCGGATCCATTCCCTAGGGATCCTAGGGATCCCGTAATCTTGTCCGTTCATCGTATATCGTGCGGTCATAAATCATTTAAAATTTTAAATTTTAAATTCAAATATGAATAGTACCTAACGAAAACTGACCGCACGATATACGATGAACAGACAAGATTGCGGGATCCCTAGGGAATGGATCCGGCGAGGATCCTGGTTCGTACAAATATATGATGAAAGTAATATTTATGTAGTACAAATGGTTTTTTATTTTTTTTGTTATTCTCCTTCACTTTCGTTTTTTTTTAAATTAGATTTTAATCTTTAAATAATATGAAGTTTAAAAAAATACAAGATTAAAAATTCATTTTAGTCCCTAGACTCTATTTAATGTCAGCATATTAAATGCCTCTCTTTTTATTTATAATTTTATGGTGTTCATAAATTAAATTTTATGAAAATATGATAAATTTTAATTCTCATTACGGTGAGTATCTTATATAAGAAAATATTTTCGTAGAGATTTTTCGGTACACTTATATTTTTGCATATTTTCTTATGTGCCACTAATTCATTACAATACATTTAGGTACGAACATTTCGGTACACTAGGTTAGTTTATAATATGTTTAGGTACGAACATTTCGGTACACTAGTTTATTATAAAATATTTAGGTACCGACATTTCGGTACACTAATTTAGTATCATATATTTAGGTACAACATTTTTCGGTACATTTATATTTTTGCATATGTTCTTATGTGCTACGAATTCACTACAATATATTTAGGTACGGACATTTCGGTACACTAATTTAGTAAAATATATTATGATACGGACGTTTAGTTACACTAATTAGAGAAATTAAAATAAATATAATGAATTAAAATGTGCATAATAATAAATAATTTTAATTTTAATGTAATGACATTAAATAAGATATCTATTAAATATTAAAACAAAAATATAATATAAATTTGAATTAAGTACTCATTAGAGGACTAAAATCAATATCCAATCTAACACCAAGTTTTTATTGAATTTTAATCTTCTTCAAGGATTAAAGTTCAAAAACCCCTTATATACTCTAATGTGCAATAACAATTTCGACCTTATAAGGTCTTAAAAAAATAAAGGGTTCTTTAGAGAAAGACCATTGAAACTCCTATTTTCCAAACAAAAACCCACCTAATAGTAAATATTCAAATAAAACCCAAAAATAGACCACCATGTAGACAAATATGTAACCAATTATTACAACATATTTACAACTTATGCCACAAAACCCTAATTATGTCAATAAATATTATTAGTCACCCTAATTATGATTAGCAATTAACCCCATATGGAAATTTACCTTTCTTGTATCATAAATATTAGTAACATGTATATATATACACTAATTTATCCATATTCATAAACAATTATGGGCACATTTTTCGTATGAAAAAAAAGAAAATCCTTTGTATAATCATTTATTTTGCATCAAATAATATTGTTTGATAAAAAAAAAACAAACCAATTAATGTTCTTTATGTTGTAGGTAAATTATTTTACATAGATTAGACATTTTTTATTTGTTATTATATATGCATGTTAAAAATAATTTATCTATATTTATATGTAAAATATAAGTAAATTAATTTTGAATCAAATATTATTTATTTTGTAGGTAAATTAAAATAGTAGTTACATTATTTTGGTCAAGTTAAACAGTGCCTAAATTATTTCGTAAAAACTAAACCAAGACAAATGATCACCGTTAAAATGAAACAATAGATACGTTATTTTTTTATTTGATTAAACAATAGGTAAATTATATTGTAGGTACATTATGTTTGTAAAAAAAAAAATAAGTAAATTATTTTGCATGTATTATTACTGGACAAATTTTATAGTGCCCTTTCAGATTTTCATTTGGGTAAGAAAATGGCAAGATTAAATTAAAATTGTCAAATTTTATGCAAATTTGAAAAACAATTACAAAATCTTAAGGAGAGTATAACATTAGTGCTTTTTTTTTGTTCCAAGAAGCATTAACATACAATTTGTTATGATATATCAATATGCAATGATTTTAAACATTAATGCATTTTTTAAAATTAATCCCTCCCTTCAAATCTGCATAGAATTTAATGTATACATTAAAACTGTAATTAGGGGTGTTTTAGGCATCTAAAAAATGCAAAATGTGTAAAGGCAAATACAATTAATGAATTTGCTTATGTGGAGCCTAGTAATTGGGTTTATTCAGGTAAAAAGACTATGTTGGGTTTTATGTAAAGAACTTGAGTTTCAAGAGCTAAAGTCATATTTTCAGAAAAATAAATAAAAAATTAAAAACACCCCAATCACTTTTAACGTGTATCACAAAATTATTTATCTTCTTCACCTCTTAAAACCACTATCGCCCTCTATTGTGGAACACAATCCTAATCAATAAAACTACAAATACGTTAATTAAGAAAAATAAATTAAGAATAGAATGTGAGATCGACGTTTCAAGAGCTTCACATGAGATAAGACTTTATATTCTTCATTGTTTTAGGTGATTTCAACAACATGAGCATGCCTATAATTGCATTATGAATGATATCTCTCAAATAAAGTAGGAGGCTGCGTTATGCCTATACTGCCGCCTTCTGACAGATATCCAACTTTGTTTCTAATTATTATTTAAAACATGAATGATTGAACAGATAATTATTATCCCTTAAGTAAAGTATGTAATGACGAGGATCCGAGGAAGCAAAAGAATGTGATTATCTGTAGCATAGAATGATTCGCCATAACATAAAATATATGTCCAGGCATAATTCCCTGAGTTTAATTTTTTTTCCCTATAATCCTTTTGGGTTTCTTGAATCATGTAAAGTTGTAAACTCAACAGAAACCTGTCCAAATAGTCCAACTAGCTCTTTACTGATATATGAACAGAAACACATGCAAATAAAGTGGACCGACTCTCTCTCCTATTCCACCCGCATCAATACCTCGTTTAGGATTTGTTGAACTAAATCCCCCCTCCTTCACGTGTGGTTGGGAGAAATTAGAAAAATTCCGGCTTCACATTGGCCTTTAACTTCACACTGAAGGTGCTTTGAATTGATGACCTTATATATTTGCATTTAAGATGTAAAGAGTGTTGAGTGATTTGGAAATGTGAAGTGCACGTAAAAAATGTGAAGTTTATTTTGAGAGTGTGACGTGTGAGGGTATTATGAGAAACATTGTAGAGTGTATTAAGAGTTTTAATTGAAAAAAAAAACAAATGTGGAGTATATTAAGTATGTGATGTGTATTCATTAATATGTGGAGTGTTAGTATAATAAGTTTTAATGAAAATAGTCTCTCAAACTGTGTTTTTAACCAAACCAACTTTGTTTAAGAACCATTATCTTGTCTAAGCAAATTCAAACTTTCCAGATCATAATATCAAATTGCTCAATGACACAAAAATAAATTGGTGAGTGGCAGTAGGACAATTACTTAGGGTTTATATCTGCATCCATAAGTTCGTCTAGCATATTGGGATTGCGACGGAGAAAACAAAACGAAACTGGTTTGGGATGTGGTGGTAGAAGAGAAGATGATAAGTGGTGGCAGATGCGGGCACGGTGGAGAAGGTGTATGCGGTCGTGGTGGGTGTTTTTAAGTTTTTTCTTTTCTTTTCAGTTTTTAAATTGTTTATTAAAGGGTGATATTGATATTTTGAGGCTGAACATATTTATGGGGTGAATTCCTTATTCATAATTTTCTTTAATTCTTCAGGAAACTTGTACACCAATAATTGATTAATTTCCAACCATAACAGATGATTTCAAACACCAACTAAACCCAAACTCTTCTTTATCTTCTGCTTTCTGGATTATTTGGTTGGAAAGTTGCTTTTTGACCGTTCGGGGCATTTTTTGAAAAGCTTTACTGTTGATGTCAAAAGAAAAATGACACATTATGCATGAAACGAGTTTTGTGCAACGAATCAAAAAATGGTAGACAAGACTCGAATTTGTTGTTGATCTTCATCTCCGTCTATAAGATTTCAGAAGCCATGTACAAAAATTATAAACGCCTTTTTATTCCGGTACTATGAATGAGTCCTATTTAGGTAATCTCACTAAAGTATACTAAAATACTAAAAAAAATTATCATCTATTAGTATCATAATTAAAAGAAGGGTTGGGATCCGGAGACACGGACTTTTGATACATATTTTGACACACATTTTTGTAGGACCCCACTCTATAACGTATTTTAACGATCAAAACCGTTCATCTTAAGATCATGTCAATCAAATATCACCAAAATCCCAAACTATATGTCCGTTGAATTAAATTTAATGTTTATTTGTAGAATTGTATTCGGCCATTATCTTCTCTATAAATGAATGTCTTAAGGATTTTGGATTTGTCTAATTTTTTGCAAGGATGATCAATGAATCATGTACTAAAATATAAATGATTTAGATTTTTGAAATACATTACAAAGTAGACCTTACAAAATAAATGTCTAAATGTGTGTCAAAAAGGTGTGTCCCGAATCTCAACCCTTATACAAAAAAAATAATTTAAATTATGTGATCACAAAACCATTACCACACATGTAAAACAAACCAGGGAACCAAAAATAATTATGAATAAATTAAGTAGAAGCCAGAAACACTTATTCAAATTGCAAAACAACAATTATGGTAACACCTAAATTAAGGATAGTTTAATTTCCCGCAACATATGAAATTAAAGCCTTAATATATCATGTGATCAATCAACAAAATCATTAGTGAACATATAAAAAAAAACCATGAAACAAAACAAAATGATGAATAATCAACAACAAAAACTCGTTTTCTAGATCTTAATCTTAAATAATTTAAAATTATGTGATAAATCAACAAAATCATTAGGGTATAAAAGAAACCAAGAAACAAGACAAAATGATGAATAAATTAAAGTAGAAACTATAAACACTTATCCAAATTGCAAAACAACAGTTATGGTAAGACATAAATAAAAGTAGTCTTTAATTTTCTGCAACAAATGATATTAAGGCCCTGATCTCTCTACATATCTCTCCACTCTCCCTCGGCAAACAAGAAACAAAATAAGCAGATCACATAGTTGATTAATGGGAACCTTTGGAATTGGAAGTATACTCCCCCTTAATGCTGGCACTAAGTACTCTATTATTGTTAGTCTTTTAGTAATCATGGTTTTCGTTCGTGCGATTAAGCTTTAAACACAGTCTATCTTGTGGAATTTGGACAGTAAGTGGAGCATTTTTTTGAAAAGCTTAACTCTTGAATTTTGATGCCAAAAGCAAAATGACAGATTATGCATGAAACACGAGTTTTGTGCAATGAATCAAAAAGTGGTAGATAGGAAAATAATTGTTCATAGATATGACAATAACTGTTCATGGATATAACCTAATTATTTCAAGCAAGATTCCAATCAAATTTGCATGTACGCACTAAAAAAAAATTCCAATCGTTCATAGACATGTGTAAAGGACCACAACTTTAAACAAAGCCGATTGTTTGGAGCTTTAAAGCTTAACTTTTAGACAATATGTGGAGCTTTTTTTTTTTAAAAAGCTCAACTCTTGAACATTGATGCCAAAAGCAAAATGCCAGATAATGCATGAAACAAGATTTCCAATCAAATTTTCATGTACGCCACTAAAAAAGTTCCAATCGTTCACAGACATGTATAAAGGATGACAACTTTAAACAAAGTCAGTTGTTTGGAGCTGTAAAGCTTAACTTTTGGACAGTAAGTGGAGTTCTTTTTTAAAACGCTTAAGTCTTGAACATTGATGCCAGATTTTGCATGAGACACGAGTTTTGCTCCCATCAAATTCGGCACTGATGATAATAAAGGTCTAGTTGGTCCAAGAGGGATAAAGGCAAAATGTTTAAAATTGAATAAGATGTTGTTGGTTACATAAATGTAATCCTTAACTTCTTGGTTTAGGGTCTCCTCTATTCTTAATTAATCCACAATTGACAACTGTGATAAACTTTCAGACCAGCTTAACTCTTGAATTTTGATGCCAAAAGCAAAATGACAAATTATGCATGAAACACGAGTTTTGTGCAATGAATCAAAAAGTGGTAGATAGGAAAATAATTGTTCATAGATATGACAATAACTGTTCATGGATATAACCTAATTATTTCAAGCAAGATTCCAATCAAATTTGCATGTACGGACTAAAAAAAAAATTCCAATCGTTCATAGACATATGTGTAAAGGACCACAACTTTAAACAAAGCCGATTGTTTGGAGCTTTAAAGCTTAACTTTTAGACAATATGTGGAGCTTTTTTTTTAAAAAAAAAGCTCAACTCTTGAACATTGATACCAAAAGCAAAATGCCAGATAATGCATGAAACAAGATTTCCAATCAAATTTTCATGTACGCCACTAAAAAAGTTCCAATCGTTCACAGACATGTATAAAGGATGACAACTTTAAACAAAGTCGGTTGTTTGGAGCTGTAAAGCTTAACTTTTGGACAGTAAGTGGAGTTCTTTTTTAAAACGCTTAAGTCTTGAACATTGATGCCAGATTTTGCATGAGACACGAGTTTTGCTCCCATCAAATTCGGCACTGATGATAATAAAGGTCTAGTTGGTCCAAGAGGGATAAAGGCAAAATGTTTAAAATTGAATAAGATGTTGTTGGTTACATAAATGTAATCCTTAACTTCTTGGTTTAGGGTCTCCTCTATTCTTAATTAATCCACAATTGACAACTGTGATAAACTTTCAGGCCAGCATGGTCCACTACCAATGCCACTAATGTTGCTTCCACTTAATCACCTATCAAATAATTTGAGGAATAAGAGATTGTGTTTTAATTAATTCACAATTAACTCTCTTTTATTTATCATTTTGATTCACTCTCCTTCATCATTAACTATGATTTAATTCTCTCTTCCCCTAACACTCATGCTTCTAATTTTCTCCTCTCCTTTTTTTTTTATTTAGAAAACTAGATTTTAATTCTTAAATAAGATGAAGTTTAGAAAAATGTCTTATACAAGATTAAAAATTGATTTTAATTCCTAGACTCTATTTAATGCCAGTATATGTATTTAATGTCTCTTTTTTTATTTATAATTTTATGGTGTTTATAAATAAAATTTTAAGATTATATTATAAATTTTAATTCTCATTATAGTAAGTATCTTATATAAGAAAATATTTTTGTAAGTGGTACACATGTTTTTGCATATTTTCTTATGTGCCACTAATCCATTACAATATATTTAGGTACGAACATTTCGGCACACTAGGTTAATATAATATGTTTAGGTACGAACATTTCGGTACACTAGTTTATTATAAAATATTTAGGTACCGACATTTCGGTACACTAGTTTAGTATCATATATTTAGTACAACATTTTTCGGTACACTTATGTTTTTGCATATTTTCTTATGTGCTACTAATTCACTACAATATATTTAGGTACGGATATTTCGGTACACTAATTTAGTATAATATATTATGATACGTACGTTTAGTAACACTAATTACAGAAAGTAAAATAAATATAATGAATTAAAATATGTATAATAATAAATAAATTTAATTTAAATGTAACGACATTAAATAAGATATCTATTAAATATTAAAACAAAAATATAATATAAATTTGAATTAAGTACGCATTAGATGACTAAAATCAATATCCAATCTAACATCAGATTTTTATTGAATTTTAATCTTCTTCAAAAATTAAAGTTTAAAAACTCTTTCTTTTTTTTTTTCTTTTTTTTTTCTCTTTTCTTTTTGCATTTAGAAAGATAGTACAAAAGCAAAACCGGTGATCCATGACAACCAATTAAAGACATCAACGACACGTTTGATTAAAAACGTCATTCATATCGTTTAAAGATGTTCGTTAAAATGCGTAACAGGTAAAAACTTTACCAAAACAGAAAAAAGCGAAAAAATAATGTGACATCACTAATTGTT
The DNA here is from genome assembly GCA_006547085.1 of Malus baccata. NCBI lineage: Eukaryota > Viridiplantae > Streptophyta > Magnoliopsida > Rosales > Rosaceae > Malus > Malus baccata. The sequence goes on along the minus strand of VIEB01000175.1, from coordinate 86,330 downwards.
GTTTTGCGTAAATGATAGATTGCCTTTAATTTGGATCTTATCGTAATTGTTGTTTTGCAATTAGCTAATGTTACGTATACTAAAATTTTAAATCATATTTGCAAATCAAATAATGTAACATTACTAAGAAATAAGTACGTTAATCAATACTTAAATAATAATTCAATGTTCAACAACCACATCATTTAGTTTAAAAATTTGGTCTCCTTCTAGTTTCCACTTTAATTTATTTCTCATTCTGTTTTGTTTCATGGTTTCTTTTATAGTTTCACTAATAATTTTGTTCATTGATCACATACTTTTAAATGAGAGGTGTTATTCTCACCCCAATATCTTATCTTCACACACACCTCTTTATGAAATTTTTAATTACAAATTTGTCCATTTGTAAAATGACTAATAAGAACCTTAGTTACCCCCTTTTGCATTACTTTTTTTTTTTTAGAAAAGAAAAAAAGAAAAGTTTGGGCGTGATAACTCTCACGCTATGTTTAGAAAATTTGCCTCCCTTAAACCCTAACTCATCTTTCTCATCTCCTTTCATTCAAAGAAAGCAAAAAGAATGAACTTAGAAGATGACGTTTCTATGGAAGAAGTAGATGATTATGTTTCCGTCAAATAGGTAAAAGATAATTTTATGTGGGTCATCTTGATTTGTTGACATCGTACAATTGAAGCATCGTGTGACTTTTAATTTGAATTTGCATTAGGTTAGGATGCAATTTGTTTCATGTTTTCCTATGAGAATTCCAGGAATTTGTTTTCATTAGGTTAGGGTAGATTTTTTTTTTAATGAGTTTTCCTTGAATAAACGTTTCCATCTTTTCCTTTCTACAGTATTGTTGAATTTTATAAAATTAATTGCCCTTCGAATAACCAAAAGGTGAAACACAAATCTCACACCATTTGCTTCATACTGGCCACATTGTTTCAAAGCCTTTTGATGGTGATGAACTCCATTGCTTCATCCTGGGTTCGTTTTCGAAAATTTGATTTCAGTTAATTATTTTAATATTGAAACTGAAGTGAACTCCGAAAAGAAATATATATTCATGTTTCTTTATTTATGAACTTTTCCTTGGATGAGCCCATGGAGTTTGGAAAGGTGAAATGCATATGAAAAAGAAAACAAAAGGGGAAAAACAACGAATGAAAACCCATAATTCTTCATTCCCACCCCAGTTGGAATTTGGAAAGGAAACATTTTTTATTTATTTTTGGCTTTTAGAAGAGAGTAATATTATTTGTTTATATTCCTTTTTTAAGATAAATTTATCTCTAATTATATATATAGGGTTATTTTAGGAATAATAGTGGGTGGGAAAATAACATTTTAATTTTTTAACTTTTATAATGGGTGTAAATATAACGTGGATGGGGAAATAAGACAACGGGGTGGATCTAGCAGCTCTCTTTTAAATTTTCTTTTAAGGATTACGACCCGATGACACATTTTGACATTCATTTTGTAGGGTCCACTTCGTAATGTATTTCAAAATTTTGAACAATCTATATTTTAGTACATCATTCATAGATCGTTCTTGCAAAAAAACTAGATAAATCCAAGCTACCTAGACATTCAGTGAAGAAAATGGATGAATAGGGTTGTATAAAGAAACATTAAATTTAATGTCAACGGTTGTCTGGTTTCGGATTTGGGTAATAGACATGCTCTTTCAGAGAAGACCTAAATGATAAATGGTTCGGATCATTGCAATATATTACAGAGTTGGCCTTCCAAAAACGTATGGAAAAATGTGTGTCAAAAGCTTGTCCTCCGGATTCTAAACCCTTCTTTTAAATATGACACTTGTTTTTAACAAACGATAGTATCTATACTAAGGGCATGAGGGAGTGAGCTAAGCCTTACAATGGGCTTGCTATAATAACGTGGTTCAACTTCATTTTTGACGAAAATCGAACCTAAGATTTCTCACTTACAAGTAACGAGGAATACCACTAGACCGTAGTAAAAAGTGACTTAAATATGACACTTATATATGATAATTTTTTTTACTATTAACAAAATGTGTGTCAAAAGCGTGTGTTTCTGGATTCTAACCCTTCTTTTAAATATGACACTTATATATGATAATTTTTTTACTATTTAAGTATACTTTTTTAGATAAATCCAAACCACTAAGACATTCATTTGTACTAAAGAAAATGGATGAATACGATCATCTGGTTTCAGATTTTGGTGAATTTTGATAGACATGTTCTTTGAGATAAGACCTAAATGATAAATGGTTCAGATCATTGAAATATATTACAAAGTTGGTCTTCCAAAAATGTGTGGAAAAATGTGTGGCAAAAGTGTGTTCTCCGGATTTTAACCCTATATATGATAATTTTTTTACTATTGAAAAAATATATGTCAAAAGAGTGTGTTTTCGGATTGCAACTCTTCTTTTAAATATGACACTTATATATGATAATTTTTTTACTATTGAAAAAATATATGTCAAAAGAGTGTGTTTTCGGATTGCAACTCTTCTTTTAAATATGACACTTATATATGATAATTTTTTTACTATTTCTGTATAGTTTTTCGAGATTATGTAAATAGGACTTACTCATTATACCTGTAACGAAAACGGCCTATTTATAATTTTTGCACAAGGCCCAGAAATCTCAAAGATGGCCTCGCGGGATCAGCAACAAATTTGAGTGGGGTACATGCAAAATTGATTGGAATCTTGCTTGACATAAATTAGGTCATATCTATGAACAATTATTCTGTCTACTACTTTTTGATTCATTGAACAAATTCTTGCATAATCCATCATTTTATTAGGAAAATTAAATTTACAAACTAATAATTCAATCATATACCACCAAATCATTTGTTTTATAAACCAACAAGATCCTCTCCGGATTCTTTTGGTGAGGATCCTGAGAATTCGTAAATTATGCCCGTTCATTGTACATCGTACGGTTAGTTTTTATGAGATACTGTTTGTATTTAATTTTAAATAAAAATATTTTAAATAATTTCTGACCGCACGATGTACAATGAATAGATATGATTTACAGATCCCTGAGATCCTCACAGAGAGAATCTGAGTTTGTTTATAAATATAATTTAAAATTTTTGGTCTACTTAATATTACCCTTTCAAAAAATGCTCCACTTCCTGTCTAAAAGTTAAGCTTTAAAGCTCTAAACAATCGAGTTTGTTTAAAGTTGTCATCCTTTACACATTTCTACGAACGATTGGAATGTTGCTTGACATAATTAGGTCATGTCTATCAACAATAATTTTTATCTCTACTACTTTTTGATTCATCCCCAAAACCCTTGTTTCATGCATAATCTGGCATTTCACGGTTCAAGAGTTATAACCTTTCAAAAAGAAGCTCCACTTACTGTCTAAAAGTTAAGCTTTAATCATAAAGACAAAATGCTGAAAAAAAAAAAATCACAAAGACAAAGAAAAAAAAATGCCCCGAAACCGAAAGGTCAAAAAGCAATTTTCCAAGCAAATAATCCAGAAAACAGAGGATAAAGAAGAGTTTGCCTTTAGTTGATCTGCTGGTGTTTGAAATCATCTGTGATAGATGGAAATTTTTGCTGTACAAGTTTCACGAAGAATTAAAACAAATTATGAATAGGTCATTTAATATTATGGTTTAGTAGTATTCATCTTTATTTGTAAGTGAGATGTTTTAGGTTTGATTCTTGCCAAAAGCAAATTTGAACCACATTATTGCTAGCCCATTGTGAGACTTAGCCCACCCTCTACTTTTTTAGTATAGATAATATCGTTTGTTTAAAAAATAATAATTATGAATAAGGAATGTGGTTTTTCTATTTACACTCCACACCCCATTTAAGTTCACCCCATAAATATATGTTCAATGGGATGAACTTAGAAATTTGCTGGTATCTATCTAGAAAAACTCTTAAGCAATAATAGACCAAAGATGGAGAAAACAAGGTGCTGCTGGGTTATGACTCAAAGTTGCAGAGGAGAGAAGATGACTGAAAAAAAACAAAAGGAAACATCTTATGAATTCGTCATTATGATTAAACAAAGTTGGTTAAATATTTTTGGTTAAAAACACACACAGAGAGGCTAATGGATCATTGGTCGGTGATTATCTTTTGACGGCGCACAGTACTCTTAGAATCGTCTTTGAGATTTCAAGGACTAGCCTTTTCGTTTCGATATAATGGATATGTCATATTTACATAATCTCACAAAAGTCAAAATAGTAAAAAATTATCATATATTAGTATCATAACTAAAAGAAGGGTTAGGATCATATACCAGTATCATAGTCATGTATTTCAACGATCCAAATAGTTTATCTTTTAGATCTTCTCTTAAATATCACGTCTACCAAAATCATCAAAATACGAATCATTTGGCCGTTGAATAAAATTTAATGTTTTTTTTTTAGAACCGTATTCGTCAATTTTGTTCACTACAACTTAATATCGTATTGGTTTTAGATTTGTCTTGACAACGAACAATGTACTAAAATATAGACAGTTCGTGTGGATACAAATTTCTGTCTTCTTCTTCTTGGACAAAATTGCACCTACAAAACAAATAACACCTTAGGTCAAGGCCAAGAGCCTCACACGCTCACGATGAATTGGGGGGGTTTTGGCCGAAGAACCTCCGATGCCAAAGTTAGAATTTTGAGGGAAAAATGTTTGGAGAATTTAGAGAATTTTTCAAGAGAGTTGAAATTGAGTTTTGGAGAAAATGAGGTGGTATTGATAGGGGTTGGCCGGTCCCTTTGGGAAGATGGGGACCGGCCACTTGGATGGTTTTTTGGGTGTGATTCATAATTTGTTAGCTAATTAATAAATTAAAATCAATTAATTAGCTAATTAATATATTTTGAAATGAATGATTTGGGGGTTACCTTGTGGAGAAGATTTGATGAGAATGAATATATTAGGTTTTGAATAATTAACTATTTTGAGCACTTTTGACCTTGATTGAGTCACGATTGTCCACTGCTCGCACATAGGATTTCCCATATTCATCGAGGGTAATTTTGTCCTTTTTACCATAGAATCCATGTGTCGCTTCCATATTTTTCTCGATTATTTTTGGCTCCACAAATGCTCCCACACCTGCTAGGCTGCTCGCATGAAAGGACAACAGGTGTAGAGATCTCTAACTTTGATGTAGATTTTCGTTTGGACTTGGAATTAGATTCTTCTAGGAAAGGGAAATAAATCGCCTCCAAAGCCTATTTAAGCCTACCTTAAGTAAGTGATTAAATAAACTTCGGAGGGCAATTATTTATCTTTACAAGAAAGAAAGAAAACTAGAGGATATTTGTTCCCCCTCCCTTGGCACTCTTCTTTGCTTGCCCGTGAAAATAACCGTCTTCTGTTGATTTCTTTGTCTTATTCGCGTCGCACCGATGTAAGAAAAACTTAATTTTCCTTGTCTTCTTCTTAGGCGGTGCTGTCATAGGGCAGCCGTCAGGGTGGTGCGGCACGTCGACTGGCAGGGGCTAGAAGTCGGCTTGGCATGAGCCAAAGAGGTGGTGTGGCAAAGGCCATTGCTTGTGCTTCTTGGCTTGACTGAAGCCAATGACTGGCTCGACATGGGCCGAGGAAGTGGCGTGGCATGGGCCACGGTTTGAGCTGCCTCGTCTGGCCTGCTTGCCAAAAATGAGGAAACTGCTTGAGTTTGATTTCTCAGCTGTCGTAGATAGAGCAGTCAAGGATGAAGCTACCAAGATCGGAGCTGCTGAAGATGAGTTGTCAGATTAGCGAACTGTTGAGTGCAGACCCATATGGGTGTCGGGGAATTGGTTTACCCTCTCGCACTGGAGATCAATTAGTTTATCTTCTCGCACCGAAAAACAGATCCAAATATGGGTTTGAGCAGTTGTTGCAGACAACAGTTGAGCCAGGCTTATGAATAACTTGAATCTTCATTGAGAACAAAGAAATGAATCAACTGTGCTGGAAGGTAGAAACTGCATAACAAACTGGATAATCCTCGGTTTGCGAGGCTTTGTTCGTCGAGCTGCACGAGACTTCGAAATTATTTGGAGAAGCCCTAACGGGGTTCAGGGGGTGATGGAGACTTCCCCTGCTTATGCAGGCCATGTCATTGACTTGTCAAGATACTCGTCACACCGGCCCTCATTTGTCAGTTTCTCAAGATACTGCTTCCACTTTAGGTAGTAGCTGGTAGTGTGGCCCGGTCCTTGATGGAATGCGCAATACTTTGTATGATTCAGCCTAGTAAGATCGCCTTTCATGGGTGGCGGCAGTTCGAACCAAAGTTCATTTTTGAGCTTGCAAAGAATTTGGTCGATTGGAACTATGAACTTGGTGAATGTTTCGGGCGCTGAGTCTTCTCTGGTCGGGGAACATTCCATGTGCTTCTTTTTTTACTCATTTTTGTTAGACTGCTTGGCCTCGTCCCATAGTGCATGTTTTTTTCGCCAAAGCATATGAAGCTACTAGGGTCAGTTCTTCTCCCATGATCAGTTTTTCGAATAAAAGGTTTTCGGTGGGAAGCCTATTTACGAATACTCCTTTTGATTGAGCGGTTAGACGAATACTCCTTAGTGAAAACTAAGGAAAGTTCGTTGAAACTCCGGATCGACTGAGGCGGTAGGGTGTGAAACCAATCTTGCGCCTTGCCTTGTGGAGTTGTTGCAAAAATTTTGCACATAAGCACGTCGTCATTCTTGAAGAGGATCATGGTACTGCGATAGTGCTTGAGATGTTGATCTGGATCTTCGTCTCCCTTGTACGGAGTGAAGTGAGGCGTAGTGAACCCGTTAAGTGGATCTATCCACTCGATCTCATCCGTGAATGGTGACATGCTTATGTTGGTCATGTCTTGTCGAAGCGCATCATCAGTAGCCTCGTTATGCTGGAAATTACGCAATTGTTCAGTTAGGAGCCTATCAACTTCTTCTTGAATTTGCCTCTGTTAGGGCAGTGGAACTTTCAGCTGCCCCCGGTCATGACCTATTGGTTTAGGCCACTCTTCCCTATGCTCAACTCGTCTATACCGTGGCTGCGGTGCATGTGGCACGTTTCTGGTAAGCGAGCGGGCTGTTTGTAGGCTGTCGGTTGAACTTAAGTTAGATTGAGTGATTGATTCTCTCCATCCGTTGTGATGCCTACTTCGATGTGAGGTGGAGAATGCTCTTTGCGAGCCCAATTGTGAATGAACACTTCGCCTGAAAGGTTATCCATGTTGATAATCGGAGTGTGGCCTCAACCGTGAACGTATGCTAGTCCGTGGGCTTGATCGGGAGTGCACGCTCATTCGCGCACTAAGACAAAAGTATACGCTATCCCGATGACCCAGGTGTGAGTGTAAACTGCTAGAACGATCAGATCGTGGCTGGTTAGGGGCTGCTTGCTGGGACGCTGCTGGAGATGTTCATCATCTGCCCTTGTCATGCTTCCGGACACCTCGTTTAGGGCACGTTGCATCTCGATGCGCTGTAAAAACTGATTTACCAAGGTCGTCTGCTGCGCGAGGGCGCTTGTCAACTCTATGACTTGTCGAGACGAGTGTGGTTCGCCATTCGGGTTAGAAGAGCTTGGATGATATGCGTCTCATTGAGTAGTGGAAGTGTAATGGACTCTGGGCGCGAGATTTGAATTGGAAAATGTCAAATCTGCGGAGAAATGAGGTGAAAATGCCTTCAGTTCAATCGTCGGTCTAGAAATATGAATCTGGGACGGTTGAACCTGCCTTGGATCGGTCGGGATCACCAAGTGAGCCATGGGAACGGGTTGGGCCGTGGAAGTGGGCCGTGCCACATGCGGGGCACGTGGGCGCGGTTCGGCGCTGGGAGCCCATTGGATCTGGACCGAGGGAATGGTCAGCGCAGCTTGGGCCTGCGATGCATCTTAGGTAGCTGTTTGAGCCTGCAGATTGGGCTGCCTGCTGGGCTATTTCCGCAGCTGCTGCCAGCGCCTGGGCCTGGTCTTGGTCCTGGGTTTGGACTGCTGTAGTGGCAGCGCATAAGGCCATGGTCTGCTGCCATAGAGCTAGCCCACTTCCACTGCCACAGTGGTCCCCGTGGCTGCCATGGTGGTGGTGCTCTGTGGTGGCAAAGTTGCTCATCTTGCCGTCGCGTTGAGCCTTGTGGATTGTCGTGGTGGGGCTACATCGCAATCTCCATCACTTCATCCGGATCTTTGAAATTAGGAAGTTTCGTTCGTTATGGTTTCCAAATTTCTTGTCATTGTATTTTTCTTTTACGTTTATTCAAAGAATTTTATAAAAAATTCTAGGAAGTAGAACGTACGAAAAATCTACAAAAGAACGAGAAATTAGAACGTTGAATGCGAGAGTCTTCTTCGAGTGTGTGAATCAAACTCTCAATGAAAGCACCAATTTGTGGATGCAAATTTCCGTCTTTTTCTTCTTGGACAAAATTGCACCTACAAAACAAATAACACCTTAGGTCAAGGCCAAGAGCCTCACGTGCCCACGATGAATGGGAGGGGCTTTGGCCGAAGAACCTCTGATTCCAAAGTTAGAATTTTGAGGGAAAATTGTTTGGAGAATTTAGAGAATTTTGCAAGAGAGTTGGAATTGAGTTTTGGAGAAAATGAGATGGTATTTATAGGGGTATGGTCGGCCCCTTTGTGAGGATGGGGACCGGCCACTTGGATGGTTTTTTGGGTGTGATTCATAATTTGTTAGCTAATTAATAAATCAATTAATTAGCTAATTAATATATTTTGAAATGAATGATTTAGGGGTTACCTTGTGGAGAAGATTTGATGAGGATTGATGAATTATGTTTTGAATAATTACCTATTTTGAGCACTTTTGACCTTGATTGAGTCACGATTGTCCATTGCTCGTGCGTAGAAGTTCTGGTATTCCTTGAGGGTAATTTTGTCTTTTTACCCTAAAATCCACTTGTCGCCTCCATATTTTTCTCGATTATTTTTGGCTCTATAATTCAAATCTTTAAAATACCTTTACCACCCAAATCTTAGGCGACGAACTCCTACTTTTTTTTTTGAACAAACGATATTATTTACGTTAAAGGGGAGGGGGTGGGCTTAGCCTCATAATGAGCTAGCAATTATGTGGTTCAAATTCGTCTTTGGCGAGAATCAAACCTAAAACCTCGCTTACAAATGAAGAAGAATACTACTATACCGTAATACTAAGCGGCAACTCCTCCTTTAAAAGGCAAATGTATTTTGTCTGGCAAGATTTTTTTTTTTTTTTGGTAGCTCTAGTTTGATTCATGCATGTTCCAGTATTTATCAGGCTAGAAATATCGCTTAGGTACTTACTTTATGTTCTTACTCTCAAATTTTCAATATTTATTTTCATTGCTTGTTATATTTGTCTCTTTCCCCTCCCTCGTACACCAAATAACTCACTGTCATCATCGCTGCCTTTGTCGATGTGCTCTGCTAAATCCAGCTCGTTTCACACCTTCTGTGAGGCTGTGAGAAACAAATGAATCCTTGTCTAGAATGAGTATTTGGATATTTTGGTGGCCTGTATATATGGCCGATTACGAATTTCCATCTGAGGCTACTTGCTAATTAAAAAGGGTTTATTCATTTTGATTTAGACTTGATGAATATATAGATGAAATTTACAGTATATTGTTAAATATAAAACATAGTAGCCAAATTATGGAATATGATAATATTGCCTGATTAGTTTGACAGAACAATAAACTAAAATAAAATAAAATCTAGTACACTAATCACAGATTTTGAAACACCCCGACTCGGAATGTCCACCTGGATTTCGAATCGAGCTGTGTTGGGCGACACCAAAAAGGTGACGAAACCATAAAGTGTAGTGATGTGGAAAAATGTGAATAAATTTAAACCTAAAAGTGTTTAAATATAAGAGTGAGCTAGTGAGTGGGAATGAACTCATTTCACACGTGACGTCAGAGCATAAGTAAAGTACAATAGAGTATATTGATAATTATACCATCGAAGGTAACCTTCAATGCCAAGATTTACCAAGAATCCTCGTCGATACGAAAACTCAGCTACTAAAACCTGAAGTGGCAAAAAACAAAGGTGAGTGAGCCTAAAAATAAAGTTTTGTAAAAATCTTTTCGAAAATGTAATAATCCCTCACCATAAAACAAGTATAGTTTGCACAAATAAAATACTACGTATAGTATGAAATTACTTACCATAGCCAGTAGTATCTCAAGAATGCAATATTTCACAATAGTTCGTAAATAAGCATATAACTCCGGTGATAACAATATCTCGCATATATAAACATATCATATCGAATGCTTATCGACATATGCTGACACATGAGTTCATGCAAAGATATTTTGACATGAACAAGACTGGGTGTAATAATGATTTACACTCTAGTACTACAATCACGTGACGATTGGCGCTATGCGTATCACATACGAGTCCTAATTGCCTATAGCAATCTAGGACAGGACTAACACCTACAATGGATCCAAAATTAGCGTACGGTGCTATGTGAACATACACGTGAAAGACTAGCCTTGGCCCCGGGCGAGTACTAACACCAGTGCAGCACACGATGAGTAGATAACGTAAATATGATCATGCAATGGTAAATCGATAATTCGATAATTCAATAATTCTAATCAATGAAACAATATTCATTGCTGCAAATATAATTAAGGCATCCCATAATAGTACGTATACATGTGCATCTCGTAAGATTCTACATAATTTCATAATTCTCAACATTATGACCTTTTTTATAAACGTTAATTTAATTATGGTAATCACGTAGAAAATTAACGTTAATATATATATATATATATGTGTGGAAACTAAACAAATATATATACTATATAAAAGAAAAGACCCACTCACAAATCATGTCGTCAAGTTAAACCCACCTCACGAGCATCAAAGCTCCTTACGATACGTTTCACCTAGAAACAAAACCATTTACGTAAATATATAACGTACTAACTTAAATACACGTTTTTTTGTACAAAGTACGGCTAATAGAATAACTATTTTAAAACGATCGAATTTTAGAAAACGGACCACAGATTCGGGTTTGGCACGTCGAGAAACCTAAGGCGGGACCTCGGGTTCCTCCATGCACCGCCACAAGGTGGCTGCACCGGCAGCCACGCGCCGCACGCGCGTCCACGCACTGCGAGTACCGACGTACTCGCCTTCCTTGCAAAGGCATGCGTTTTGCATGTTGAACTGCAGACTTTTAGAGTTCCGTTCGAGCTCATTTCTCAGTCAACTTCGATGATTCAAAAGCCAAAGTGAAGTTAGGAATGTAGGGAACAGGTTTATACCAAAATTGAGGCTCAACGAAGGCTGAAACCGGTCTGAAAATGGGTCTGAAAGTGACCAAACGATCACGGCTTCAAATTCTAGAAAATTGCACAGTGTCCTCCCTTGGGATTTCTCTACATCCATGCGTGATCAACATTTAAAATTACCCTAATCCAGCATTAAAACACGATCTTAGGGGTTCTAGAGGGTTTTCCTTCGCCGGAGAGACACAAGCACAGTAGCTGCTACTGTGCAGCGCGGAAGAAAGGTATTTGAGCGGTTTTCTCCATGGTTTCTGGTTCGTGGGGCTCCCGGATGTCATGAGGATGTAGTCCTTGTGGTTGTTGGTTGTGTGTGTGTGTGCTGGAAGTGAAAGAGAGGGTGCAGAGAGATATGAGAGGGAAAGAATGAGAGTTGTGAGTGAAAGAGATGAGAGATGCTCCAGAAAAGAGGGAGACACGAGAGTGAGGGGAGGAGTGGGGTGTGGGCCCCACATGGCTCACAAAAAAAAGTCACAAAATATCTCTAAACATGAAATTACCAAATCACCTTCACGTTCGTAAGTCCGTAAAATCTCTATCGTAGCTCCAAATTCGATTTCGTTTGCACTTACGCGTTCGTAGTGATGAGTACTACGAGGATACGCTAAGAGAATGTTTCATACGTCTCACTAGACGCTGGTCAACGAAGGTCAACAATCTTGCCTCTAAAGGCATTTTCGTCAATTCACTCATTTAAAATTTATAAAATCGTAAAATTAGGGAAGGGTTGTTACAATCTACCCACCTTAAAAAAAATTTCATCCCCGAAATTGGAAATAACTTGCTACACATAAAATACTCAAGATAGAAAGAAAATATATAAAGAAAAAAATAAAGCTAGAGCGGTTACATAAAAGAGAATGTCATTCCGTCACGATCGGATTGCAATGATTCCTCTTTCATGCCTCCAAACTCATACTTTCCTTCTCTTTTAGTACAAAACTATAATATAACACCTTTATAAAAACATAAAGTCAAAAGTAGGTACATAATAACATAACGTCAAAATACATATATACAATAACGTAGAATTTAAAATAGTTGTACTTAAATCAAAACTGGAAGTAAAAAAAAAATTCACCTATGTATTCGTACCGTCATGTACTACGAGAATGTGTGTAGTAACTTTGGGTTGAGCCCAAACAATAAATAAATAAAAACACTAACGTAGACAAACCTACTTGTTCACTTGCTTAACAAACCAAACGAATAAGTCATCAATATTACAGTCTGCAGTATGTAATACCGACAACTCACTGTTGTCACGATAAGCAAGCAAATAATTCCTGAGGGTGCAATATTACCATTTTGCCCCCATTGGGAAATACGCATAAATCAACCGAATAATGTCTTGATCACACTCACGTACTACCCTCTCGGGTGACCATTGTTCTAAAAATCCCCGCCTAGGCGCTAGGCGGCTGGCCACCGCCCGATTAAATGAACACACATTATATCCTTATTTCACACGTTTTCATTATGTTTCAATACTTCATAATATATATGCATTCTATTTTGGAGTTTATGACGAAATTATTTATATTTTAAGTATAAGCAGACACTTATTTACACGAAATATGATTGATTTACTTAAATCCGCCTAGTCCGCCTAGGCGCCCGCCTAGCCGCCTAGGCGCTAGGCCCCAGCCCGCCGCCCGACTAACGTTTAGCGACTTTTAGAACCTTGCGGGTGACAACGTCAATAGCACACAATTTTGCTACATCGTAATCTCGATCATTTGAATACCTGATCGCTATACTTTTCTGTCTATCAAGTACTATTCGTAGAATTTTCTATACAACGACTCTAGTGGTGTTATACTTAAAATCGAAATAGTAACTGTAGTTACACGTAACCCTAGCAAAGATAAGTGTATGTTACAACCATGCTAAAACTACAGAACGGACAAAACGCAACACGTCCACTAAGATCTAGGTAGTTCGTTCAGATTAGCCATTAATCTGGGGGTGAAAATGTGGTACCGAACAAGAAGTTAGTACTCATGGCTTTCAAGAAGACTTCCCAAGACTTGGAAATGAAACACATATCACTGTGAGATATAAAGTGCCAGTCACACAATGTACCCGGACAATATGGTTCATAACGTCTTAGCAAGCAAATTTATAGTGAATTTCTCTCGAATTTAGAGAAAAACTTTTTCGAAAAGACTAAAAGAACACTTAAGAGTTTTAAGGTCAAAACAAGTCCATCAAATCTAAAGTACAAAATAACTGGATCGAACGCATAACAATTCACTACAATAGTAGTTTCAATAATATTCAATCACCAACGGTAAAGATTCACTTAGCAGAGCATTTGTTGGGTGATTGAGGAATTAATAATGGTCACGATTAAAATTTCAACGTCCGAGCGATTCTCCTAGACGGTCTGTCTACACCAAAAATAATACGAAGTGCAATAGGGTAGACACGTACCCAAGGTTGATTAGAATGCCTTCCAACACAAAGAGGTGACTATGTAATCATAGTTAGAGTAGATGCTGATCGAAACGCCAGAAAATCTGATAAATTCAAGAATGAGTAATTTTACCAAGTGGTCTAAAATGTAATCCCTCAGGACCAACATAAGGTGAGTTGACTTGTCAAGTCGATCGATAATCACCGAATATCATCATAATCTCCACATGTACAAGATACCTCATACTGAAAGCTTATGGTGATATTTCCATCTCTAATCAGATACATGAAGTGATTATAACCACTCGAACGATTTCTTGATGATTTGTAAGTAACGTCACATGAATACTCGTGAATTTTAGCTTAAATGGGATAGAATAAACTAAAGGTGTTTAAGGGTATATATGTCTTTTATTGTGGTAAATAGTAACTACGTTTGCATCACCGAGGTAATACACGATAGTGCAATCGTAGACATTGATTTGGTTTTTCCTACCGTCATTGTCTAAAATTTAGATCATTTAATGAAAATGTATTTGAGAAGTATGCGAGGTTGGTAAACATTTTGGACAGGTTTCCCCACTAAGAATGTCATTAGATTTTCAAGTAAAAATAGTAAATGTTGACTCTAAGTCGGGAGTAAGGTAACTCACTTCATATGGTCCTAATCGCCGGTATACATAAGGAAGACTCCAACTTGCTGCATCAGTATATAGTCAAAACATCTAGTGGAACATCACTGTGGATTTTGAAATCATCAATGTTATCGAAAGGTGTACGAACAAGGGTAAGAAATAGACAACATCTCAGTTGTCATAAACTTTATTCACATTTAACGTCTAAACTAAACTAACTTTCTTCGGTCAACTTGTGAGGAGAAACACTACAGCTGAAAAGTCGCTAACAAACTGCCGATAAAAATTGACAAGGTCAAGGATGTCTCGTATTTCACAATAATTTGTGGGAATATCTAATTTTCTACAATTGCAACCTTTTTGGGGAAAGAAAAGAATATCGTATGCTGAGATCACGTCTCCTAAGAAAAGTACTTAATCTAACAAGGCTACACTGGAGGAATTTGGTATAAAGTTGAATGTTGATGTTTAGAAAATTTGATCTCATTGTTGGGGTAGATGAGAAAGTCATAGGTAAAACCACTGCGTATTTGTCAAGCTACGGAAGAAAACTCGGCTCTAAAATTCAACTCTAAAAGTTGGTCGGAGAGACCATCAATTTGAAGTATGGGTTAACGGTTTTAATCGTCACCCGATTGAGTTGCTAAAATCTAGGTACGATCCTAAGGTTCAGTCTATTGTCTTCATGGCTAGGTTTGAGGTTCCCTTGATAAAATGTTTGGTTGGGTAAATTCCTAATAGGTAAGCTTTTGTAACTAAGTTCTCTTAATGATGTAGGAGTTGTTTGAAAAGACGCAAGGATAACTGGTGTAGTACGAGAAAGTGGATCAATGGTGTACTTTACTTCACAATTTGGTGATATCCCAAGTAAAATTTTGAGAAGTGACGCCAGAGATATACGTCATCAAAACGTACCATACTTTTTCCCTTCACTGCGCCACGTATTAAAGGCCTTCACCAATTCCTCCGTACTCATTTCGCTCTTACAGCGGGAATTTAACTAGTGCTATAATTCTAATGTTTATCGATGGATGTGACCAGAAAAGTGACTAGTTGAAGAGGTTTTGGTTACCTAGAGGGGTGATGTGGTTAACACAACGGTGAGTTTACTGTCCTCCTACAATGCTTGCTCCTAAGTTTCCATGATTTTAATTTCTTCGGCTTAGGTAGTCAATGTTAATCAGTCTATTAGTCGTGCAACTAATTAACGCATTTATAATATTTTGATATTGTTCGTTTTCCTAAAACTGTGAACCGGCGTTCTGGCACAAAGGTATCACTCCTAGATACTAGCATGTGTCTGGTATCAGAAATCATACCACCTGAATACTGGTTGACAACTTCTGGATATCGGATAGTATCGTTAATTAATAGCGCCACAATTTGGCTGATTACAGGTTAGAGCCCCCTTAGATGGATGGTTTCAAATTATTGGTAAGAAATTGGTCGTATGAGGTGGTTTGATTGATTCTAGGAAGAAAATACTTACTACTTTGGGGATTTCTACTAGCCATAGGTATAACAACTCGTACTCCCAAGCATATACTCATCCTAATGATGAGTACAACATCGAAAGAAATTCTGGAAATTAGTGTTGATTGAAGTGTTTTAGGATCGGGAAAAGGAATTTGCTAACAACCTACTTTAGAATGGACTTTAACATAAGTCGATCTTCCTCCTGAATATCAGGAGTTATAACTAGTGTGCTTGAGAAGATTAGTGCTACCGGGGACCAAAAGTGATTGTCCCCCAGAAGTTCTTTCGCCTAGTGCTATCACTTTAGCACCATATTGTCGTTCAAGACTGTCACGCCCCGATCCTGACATACGTCCAAGATCAACACATGACGTCACCAAATACCCATATATCTAACTTACCCTGCCTCCGGGATATAAACAAAGCACAACTCAAGATTCGAATTGCGTAATAATTTCTCGTATGTTTGATGGCTGCATCTAACCTCCTCGTTAGACTGCCTACGTATCCTTAGACGGAATCAAGCCATTCATAGTTCACCACTCATTACACTCCAACTTTTATCACATAACATTCTAGCAGGGGCATAGCATTCCTCAAACAATCGTTGGAACGCGACAAGCACATAACATTAAATTCAGGGCTCTATCGCAAATCCACATAACAACCAAGATTTTCATTTCATCGATCATATGAATCACTAGATTTTCACACAATACCACAATTCCCATCATGTAACATATCAACGAACTGACGAAGTCCAATACCATTCTTTAACCATATTTATCAACAAAGTATAAATCAATCATAAACCATAATTGATAAACTTATAAATAGTTTAACTAGAAATCCTAAATGATAACAATCATATATGAAATCCTAAATGATAACAATCATATACATACCTTATAAACTCATAACAACTGACCGGAAGTCTCGAATAGCATACGATTTCGGATCGCTCAATGGAACCAAGGTAAATCAGGGCACCGGACCACCCACGGAATCTCGCTCTAGCATCCATCCGATAGCTTGATCCCCCAATGCGAATTAACCAGGCAGGATCACCTATGGATCTAATGTGAGCAAGTAGGTAGTGACTCCCCAATGCGGATTAACCAGGCGGAGTCACTCCTAGTATGTAAATAGTCCCCCAATGTGGACTAACCAAGCGGGACCAAGGTAACGAGGATCTCCCAATGCAGGTTAACCAGGTGCGATCCTAGGGTTGCCCAATGCGGATTAACCAAGCGCAACCCATAAATAGTATGGTTCTCCAATGCGGATTAACCAGGAGAAACCACCTATGGAAGTAAACAGAGTAGGCAGTGACCCCCAAATGCAGATTAACCAGGCAGAGTCACCCCTACCGTGCGCATGGTCCCCCAATTACGGTTTAACCAGGCGAGACCATTCTTGTGCAACTGTTACCTGAAGCAATCACTTATTCGCACCACATACATCAACATAAATAAATTATAATTTCAAATATACAAAGTACCAATTCCACAAAATAAACGTATATCGAGACACATACTATAACCTACGTCAGTTCATTATGAATCATAATTTCAAATACACTTTATACTAATTCCTCTTAACTACCCAATATCTAGTCACCCAGACATTTGAGTTATACAGAATATTTCTAACAAGGTTCCATCATAATTTCAACTAGCATACGTCATGGCTATCATACGTCACCTAAGAATCATGATTACTAAAAGCGGATAACAGTAATAGAGTTATTGTGGACCGTCAAAAGATAAAAGAAATTTTGTGTGCTCTAGAATACCCGATATTTTAAATATTTTAATCGCTATATTCTGAATATTTGAATTGTCATATTTTAAACACTCTGGAGTCTGGAGTATCTTAAAAAATCTCAGAAGATAATCACCGCCTTCTGTGCTTATATATATATATATATATATTGTTACAGGGTGTAAGGTTTTTCTTCAGGCAGTCTTGGTGCATCAATCTCACTGATTTTACTTAGTCAGTTGCAGATGAAGCAGCTAGCTAGCTTTCACCACAAAACAAAACAAGGTTCGTTGCATTCACCTTCTTCTCCACCTTTCCCAGCTAATTACTTATACTATAGATTACTGAGTAAAAGTCATCAATTAATAATTTCTGGTTTCATATACTAGATATGTATATATATGTGTGTGTGTGTGTGTGTAACTCTAACTCACAAATGAATTAATTCTTTGGATCTGATCAGCAGGATTTGAAGTCTCCGGATAGTCAAGTCGAACTCGATCGGTCTGCGCGCATACGATAATTTGAGTATGTGCTCATGAATGATGATAGATTAATTGTAGAGTTCTTAGTTGATTTGGTTGTGCCCTCAATCTATATGTTTTGGACGTCAAGAAAGGATGATGTTTTACTCGAAAAAAATACTTTAATTGTTCTTAAAAACTTGATTTTTGTGAAACTAGGTACACCAAAACCAGATCATATAGAATAGAGCAAAATATTAAAAAACAATGAGTATGTTATGAATAGTATTATGTATTATGTATTAAATAAATACAGAAGTCCTATAGGATTTAGAAGATCATTTCTTTGTAGGATTGTATTATTTGAGTGTTAAGTAAAGGCTACCATGAACTCTATGATTTATTTCACAACACTTGTATCTGTAAAACAAACATGCATGCTTTGCACTAATAGTAAGAAGAATTCCTCGCACAAAGGTGATCGATAGTTCCTCGCCTTAGACTATCTCCTGGGGACTACAGGGAGGATTTTTTTCCTCGATGAAATCCTTTATGGGACTTATTTTCTGCTTTTAGGGAGGAATTATCTTCTCGCTAAAGGTGTATTTTAGTGTAGCATATGGAGTTCTAGAGGAAGAGGTCGCACTTGGTGCGATGGCAAGTGCCTTCGCCCATGAGCGGTAGGTCTCGGGTTCGAGACTTGGGAGCAGCCTCTCCATAAATGGGGGTAAGGCTAGCCGACATTCACCTCTCCCAGACCCTGCGTAAAGCGGGAGCCTTGTGCACTGGGTACGACCTATATGGAGTTCTAGAGGAATCAACGAAATAGTTTTTGAAGGATCATCTCCCTATATTTATTTCTGAAACTTGTATAGCGATGATTTTTGTTTATCCTTTATTTACAATTACGTTTGTTCTAATTATATATGGCTTTCTTTGTAGATTCACGATTAGCAAGGACAGGCAGTGCTCTGTACTCGATTGAGAAGAGGTCCCTTCAAGATCAAAGTTTGGCCACAACAACCAAGTAATTCTAAACTCCAATTTATGTTTCAAAGCCTTGATTATATGAACAATTACCATAAAGCATGAACCCAATTTTATAATTTATAGAATTCTATATCCTGGTTTGGTTATTCGATTATCGTGAATTGCTTAAATTATGGAGTTTGTGAGTTATGTGGAGTTGGCCAAAAATTTGGAAATCAAAATATACAAACCCTAAACTCGAGTTCTGGAAGAAATTAATTCTCGAGTTGGGTATTGAACAAAGCCCAAACCATCAGCCCAGCGCTTGAGCCTAGCCAACAACTGCTCGGCGACTGAGCCGAACAGACCGTGTGGTCGAGACATTGTCCCTAACGAACGGACATGCAAGATTCTGGTTGAATCTCATCGGATTCTGGAAATCTCGCACTCACATTGTTTTTCCCCCGCCGGCAGCCGTCTTCTCCCCCTGTAACTGACGTCATAGTCTTCTCCCTCATCGATGGAAGTCGAGGATTAGGCAGTGATGGTGCCCTCAAGCCACCCGTTATCGGCATCTGACGCAGCAAATCACGGCAACTTCGCCCCAGTCTAGGTGGATACTCGGAATGCTACCCAAACCAAATCTATTCCATCCTCCGCGATCGACAACGTTGATGTCAAGCCGGTTGCTCCATCCCGCGTCACCCACCCAATACCGTTGAGCTTAGGGCATGTTTTCCAACCAAGGAGAAAGAAGGAATTAGAGTAAGCATTAATCGGAGTCAAGCATTTCTATTAGGAAAATTTTACTTGAACTCATATAACCTTCTTTTACAACAAACTTACTCTCTATACTCTATTATTTTTAAACTATCAAATATCTTTTGAATACTAATACACTCACCTCATAGTCTTATTTCGCCACCTACTTTTAATAAAAAATTTAATATTAAATTTAACCTTATGTAAAAGAACTTCAAAAACCCTGTTACGAATTAATCTTATTTATATACTTGGATTAAGTACCTAAAACTCTCTAACCTTTAAGTATCATTTCAAATTGGTCTCAACTTTCTTAAACATTCCAAATAAGTACCCAACCCATTGTAAATATCGCATCCATCTGTTAAGCCCCAATTAAATTTATGTTCAATTAACAGGTCTTACTTTGTCTCCAACATTAATAGAATGTCATGAAAGCATGGCTTCCATCAATGCCATCACCTCCAAACGCAACGTACAACCACACACTCACCCTACAACTCAAGATGCTAACTTCGAGAATAATATCATGGAGATTGCTGAAATGGTATAAACTGCCATATGCGGCCACCACCATCTTCACCACCCACAAAAAAAACTGGAAGTTTTACTAGCTCTTTTAAACTCTACTGGATTCTAAACCATCTTCTTTGTTAGAAGATTTCTCGATCTTCATTTTTTTTGTGTTTTACTCGTGAATTTGTTTATTGATTTTTATTTTTCATCTTCATGTCTTTTTTGAAGTTATTTTTATTATTATTTTAGTGTCCAAGTAAGAAAATAAGTGGGACTCATGTCATGTACATTTAACAGTAAAATTAACTGGGACCTATGTGACTTTTTCAATAGGTTGAGTACTTGTTAGGAATGTTTAAAAAGATTGAGACCAATTTAGAATGATATTAAAAGGATAGGACATTCTCGGTACTTAATCCTATCCTATATTCTTTGTAGTAAAAAAAAAGGAATAGAAAAGAAAAAAAAAAAAACTTAAAATGACAAACGAATCAAACCTCATATTTTGTCTCTTCATCTCTCATCCCTTTCTAAATCTTTCGTCACCTTCCATCTTCTCTCTTTTCCATCCACCCCACCCTACCCAAATTCTCTGTCTTATTTTCTCTCTATTTTCAACCATTAATTCTGAATTGAAATTCAAGAATAAATATGGATATGAATCTTAAATCTAGATTTGTAAGGGGAAGAAAGAAAGAGATCGAGAGGAACAGAGAAAGGAGAAGAAAAAAGAAAGGTTGTGGTTATGGTTGCTTTCGACTGGGTTAGAGGGACGTTTGTGATCGTTCCATTTTCTTAAAATCTCTAAGATTCAATCATTCTTTATAGTTATTTTATTTACAATTTAAAACTGTTATGGATATTTTAGGAATATAAGTGAGCGGGAAGAGAGTGTTTGGTTTTTTAAACATTTTATGGTAGGTGAAAATATAATGTGGGTGGGAAAATAAAAAGGAAAATTAATGAAAATGGCTTGAAAACTTTGAATTTTAACGATAAGGACAAAATAACTAGTAAAGTGAATAGTACTAGGTTTAATTTTTTAGTGTAAAAATGTGGTTTTTCGTTGAAATGAACAGTACCACAGATTTTTCGTTAACTCCCAAAATAAAACTATGGGTTAGGCATCGTGGGATTTTTATCTTTTTAAAGCCAAATTTACTACCTAAACTATCCTCACATACCTAATTCAATATGTAAATTTATCTTTACATCCATTTAAAAAATAAAAAATCAAATCAATGTTCCCTAACTCATTCAAGTCATAAAGAGAGCAATATGTGACTGATTATTCAAAAATAGCAATCGGCTCGTTGACTTATTTGACTGATTCAACACCCACATATTATAGTCTCGCTCTTATCGAACAATTTCATAAGCATTAAAAAAACGAAAACAAATCAGACAATAATCAAGGAATAAAAAGAAAATCCTAGGACATAATGAAATCCTTTCTACAAGAATGAAGGACCATGAAACTACATATAATATGCTAAGTTGACACAAGAACAATAGCAAGAAGTAGCAGAATACAAGCTGTGGCAAACAGAACCCCACAACCGTTGTTCTATGGACTAGCATGGCAGTATACACGATTGACCCCCTCCCCCTAAGGCCATAGGACTGGCATGAAGTATAACAAGATAATCAAATGCATTTTGAAGATAACAAAGGATAAAGATTGCGTGGTAGTAGGGTTTGATTATTAAGTGTGAGCTTATTGATAAACTTTAGTTTTATTGTTTAAAAAAATATAATTCAAATTTAAAGTTTAAGTTGGTTGTCATGTAAGGCTATATGGTTTCAAATAAAATTTCTCTTCCTAATAAGCTGTTTACTAACTATTAGGAATCAAAATAAAAATAGAGAATTGCTAGACCCACCACAGTGTCTTATTTTTACACCCACTATAAAAAGTTAAAATTAAAATATTATTTCTCCACTCACTATTTATTCCTAAAAATACCTCTCATATTTATCTAAAATTATGAACTTGTCTCTTAGAAAAAAGAATATAAACAAATAATATGTAAAACTAAACGTGAGGACATGAACGTAATATGTAAAACAAATAATATTTTTTCGACCTTAGCCCAACATGCATACTTCAAGTCAACAATGACGAAACTCCACTTGACTTCTGGGTATAAGATGTGAAGCTCCACTTAACTATTAAGAGGTGAGGAAACCATTGAAGCCAACAATAGTGAGGAAGAAGCTGAATAAGCCATCACCCTAATCTTTATTCAAAAGCATATGCCTGAAACATTACAAACAGATTACCTCGCTCGCTAAAGAGGATCCTATGACTCTTTGGCTCGCTCTTACGGATCATTCCAAAAAGATGATCTACTTGCTTCAAGCAAGAAATAATTGGAAACAAAGGAAATGTAATTTAATTAGTAAGCTATTTTTTACGTATATAAAATTTAAGCTAGTTAACAATGGTTAATCCATCAACATGTGGTGCACACTAAGAATGATGGTGATGCTCATCACCTAGTAATTAAAGGTGATGAGCAAATTCATATCCTATATTAAGTGTGATTGTGTAAACTAGATTGGGGGATCTTATAGAGGATCCAAATAATCATTTCTTGTATGTCTGTATTAATTGGGGGTCAAGCATAGCTCACCATGAATTCGTATAAATAAAGGAGCAAGACTAAGGAGGAAACACACATTTTATTTATTTATTTACTAGGCCTAATTGGATTATTAGTCTCCGTAGTGACAAGTAGTTAGAAGATAGCTCATGTGGTAAAAAAAAAAAAGGATTTAAGCCCCTGTGGTGAAGTTTGTTAGGATTTAAGCCCAAAATTGCAAATTTAATCAACTCTCCATTAATTATTAACACGTGAGCCACACATATTAGGTTAAAACGAAACTCTCTGTTAATTGTTAGCACGTGCGGCTACATGTGAGACTAAAAATATAATATTAGGTTAAAACAAAAATCTCCGTTAATTGTTACCACGTGGGGCTACATGTGAGGCTAACTTTATCTTTTTAGTCTCACATGTGAGGCTTATGTGCTAATAATTAACGGAAAGCTGATGAAATGTTCAATTTTAGGCCTAAATCCTAAAAGAATTCACCACTGGGGCTTAAATTCTAATTTTTTTTTTAGCACATGGGCTATCTTCCAATGACCCTATCATCGTGGTGACTAATAATCCCATTAAGCCTATTTATTATTATTACAAGTAATGTTCTACACTAATCTACATTAAAGGGAGAAAAATAGTTTGAACCTGAAACACAGGAAGTTAGAGAGAATGACTCTAACCACCCTGCATGGCAATTCAGTGCTTACAATTTTTTCAACTTATTCTATGCTAAAATTTTATAATATGGATTTTATCTATAATTGTCATAAATAATAGTATTTTATTTGTTCCAAAAAAAAAATGTATTATAAATAAAATATAACCGCGAGCGAAATGTGTAAAAATGTAACAGATCGAGGACGATGCTAGTAGAAGCTCTGGTTCAGGCCCTAACAGAACAAATAGCCAGTGCTATGGCGCATGAAGCTCAGTTCGTTTTTAAATTCGAAAGTGAGCTTGAGCAGATGAAGAAAAGGCTTGGGGAAATGAATGGCTTACTTGTCGACGCAGACAAGAAACTGAAGCTGAAGTGTGATCAGAAAACGATCAATATATCTTTGCGTAAGCTAAGGGAAGTGATTTATGAAGCCGACAACGCATTGACGGATTGCCTGATTAGAGAGGAGGAAAAGAAGAAAAAGTGGTTCCTCTCATGCTTCTTGTCTCTGGATCCGGTTTTCCCGCATGAGATGGGCAGGAGTTTGACGAAGATTAATTCTAATATGACGGGCGTGCATGACTTGTTGGTCAAGTATTTGAGTGCACCAGCTGCTGCCGGTCGTGACAATGCGTCAGATAGTAGTGTGAGCCAACACATCAACAGCGACAGCAGGCAATTTTTTGGTTCACTAGATATCTGCTCACATAAGACATATGGATTGGATGGGGACATAGAAAAGTTGAAAGGGTGGATACTTAACGGCGACGAGAAGGAACCAATTGCAATGAACTACATTGGCATTGTGGGGATGGGGGGCTTGGGCAAAACCACCCTTGCTCAAAAACTCTATAGCGAATCGCAAATCTTGGGTTGCTTTGACAAGACAATGTGGGTGTGTGTTTCAGGAAATTTCAGCCAGCAGTGGATCGTGAAGAAGATACTCGAAAAAGTTGGTGGAGGAACCGCTCCCTCCGATAGTAATGACACGTTGGGCAGACTCATCAAAGTCCTGAATGGTAAATCCTATCTCATTGTCCTGGATGATGTCTGGCCTTGCAAAAACAATCCAGATTGGTTGAAAGACCTTTGCTCCAAGCTACCAACTTCAGTTGGTAAATCCAGCTGGATCATTATCACCACCAGGAATGTAGAGGTTGCGAAAACTATGGTTCTTAGAAACACGCTAATTCATCACCCCAAACCTCTGAATAATGACGACAGCTGGGATTTATTCAGTGAATCTGCTTTTCGAAAACACAAGGGAATATGCCCTAATGAGCAACTTAAACTTGACTCACAGCATATCTTGAAGAAATGTGGTGGCCTTCCTCTGGCAATAAAGACTTTAGGAAGCTTATTGTCTCGGAAGGTTGATTCTCCTTCAGAATGGAAAGACATTTCGGACAAATTCCATGCCCTCACAACCGAAGGAGAAACTGTAGCTGTCATCGACTCTCTGCAGTTAAGCTATGATGAACTTCCACATACCAGTCTCAAGCAATGCCTATTGTGTGTCTCCATTTATCCGGAAGACTTTGAGATACCTGCCGAACAGTTGATTCACAGTTGGGTTGGCGAGGGCCTCGTCCAGCAAAAGGGCTCAAAAACTGCGATAGAATTGGGATATGAATATCTCGCAGAACTAGTGAACAGATGCCTGCTGGAAGCAGTGGATCGGCGAGGGTATGATGGGAGAGTTTATAAGTGCAAGATACACGATATGATGCGGGAGGTAATTATCAAGATTGCAGCAGAGGAGGAATTTTGCATCTTCAATGAGCAAGGAAAGCTAATGCAGAAAGATGAGCAAGGGATGCAAAAGCCACGATGGTTCCGCTTCAGTGAAGACATGGATGATGACAAGAAGGAATTAGAAAATAATCCAAAGTTGAGGACACTTTTTCTCATGTCAAGCCCTCCTATTAACTTTGGCAAGAACTTTCGGTTCCTGGAGTCCCTCAGGGTGTTGGACTTGTCTTACTCTAAAGTGGTCGAAGACAGCACCATCCCATCTTCAGGTAGAACTTACTCCACATCATGCTGTCTAATTTCGATCTATTGAGAGTGTGCACTTGTATTATGTGATGTTTGTGCATAAAAAAATTGATTATCACACGCCTCTTTTCATCCCATGCACACCTAGTTTATTTATGACCTTTGGATAGAACAAATCAAAGGATAAAATATACATGAGTGTGTATAAGAAGAAAAGAGGCATGTAGAAATCGTTTTCCACAAACAAAAACAAAAACTTAAACAAAACAAAAAATTCCATCTCACATGTTTTATTTAACAGTGATCTGCGTTGAGGATCTCTTCAGCTGTATCAGTTCTCTCAAACGCTTAGCATGTCTGAACTTGAGTGGAATTCAGATACGGGAAGTCCCGTCTTCGATTCAGAAACTGCTTAACCTCCAGCTTTTGGTGTTGAACGGGTGCAACAAATTAGTCAAAATACACCCATCAATCAAATGTTTGAAGAGGCTCATTGTCTTGGACCTTGGAGATTGTCCCCTTGATTGCCTACCTAAGGGTCTAGGGAGCCTCTGTCTTCTTCAAGAACTCACCGGATTCAAGGTGGTGAATCCGGCCAAAACACAAGGTTGCGCCCTTCGTGAGCTCAGAGAACTAGAGAAGCTTAGAGTTCTTCGAATTGTCCTAAGTGCTGATGCTGAAATCTCCCTAGATGAAATAGGCATCCTATCAAGCCTCAAGAATCTCAAGGTTCTTACCATTGATGCTGACGAATGTAAAGAAAATAAAACTTTGAGTCAGTTGGACAAGCTTCAGATGCCTCCAAATCTCAGGGAGCTGTATGTAAGGAATTATCATTCCAAAACAATGCCCAACTGGTTTCATCCGGGCAAGCTTTCTAGATTGCAGTATCTGTGTGTTGAGAATTGTGACACTGTGAGACTGACCAGTGATCAGTCCACTTGGAAAAATGTTGAGGGTTTGTGTTTGAAGTTGCTAAGCTTTGAGGAAGATTGGGAGAACTTGAGGAAAATTATGCCTGCACTTCGCTACATGGAGATTAGCAGTTGTTACAAGTTCAAAAATTTTCCCTGCTCGGTTGACCAGCGAGGAGTTTGGATAAAGCAAAATTGATCAGTATAGAGTGATCAATAACAGCCCAGAAAATCACCATCTCCATGGAAGCCTCCGTTCATTGGTTTATCTTGGTTACTCTAGCCTTAAACTTTGTGTGCGAGTTATATATTGGTGTGCTGTTAAAACTTAAATTTGCTTGGGATGCAATGTTTTATTAGAGATGATGTGGTGATGTGATCTTTGTATAATAAGCAAAAATGTACACGGATTAGTAGTAGTTTACTTATTTGATTGGTTTAAAGTTATTTTGATTGATATACATATTCACTCATGTTTGTAAGGTTATGGAGTTCATATATAAAATGTAATTTAAAGTTGTGTTTCAAATTCATATAGGTATCACACAATCACTGATATAGACTCACATATGAAAGGGATCATAGGACTTTAGCTAACGAAATATGTTCTACTTTTTTTTATGCCCTGAAATTTTGCAAGACATCAAAACATTTCTGAACTTTCAAGTCATTGAACTGGTTCACTTGTCTTAAATACATAAGCTCCTGCAATAGCCAAAACACAATAGTTACAAGTGAACACAACACCATGTAATGAAGATGAAAATTGATCAGAATTGAAGTGAGCTAAATAATGAAGAGAAAAGGAATGTTACCAAGAGTAATGAAGAGAAAAGGAATGTTACCAAGAGTGGGCATCAAAAGGGACAACACAGCAATCCCAACAATCTTCAATGGCAAGCCAATCTTGATCATATCTTGGATCTCAATGTGGCCAGTGGCGAATGCTACGGTATTTGAAGGAGTTGCCGGAGGAAGCAAGAAAGCAAATTGTGCCCCGATGGCACCCGGAATCATCAGGAGAGGATGCACATGCATACTTTTGGCAATTTGAATTAGGAGAGGAATAATAAGCGTGGTTGTCGCATTGTTTGATGCGATCAACTCAGTGATGGAACTACTTATGAGACACACAGCAGGTGCAATGGCAACATATGGGACTGCGTCCAAAAAATCTAGGGTTTCAGCTAATATATTAGCAAGGCCACTGGATCGAACTCCATCAGCTATGGCTAAACCAGCACCTAGTAACAATATGATGTTCCAGGGTAGCTTCTTGCATTTTTCCCAGTCCATCAACTTCTCACCCTTTTGCTTTTTGCTTGGAATTATGAACAAAAATGTTGCAATCATAACCTACAAACATTTCCAGTCACATTTGAAAATTTGATCCAACAGAAAGGTCTGTTTATAAGGCTATTTCGTGTTTAAAGTTGGAACACATTAGAAGAAAGGTCAATACTCACACTGACAGTTCCATCTCCGGCACGCCCGTTGAAGATGACTCCCCAGCCCGGAATATCCTCCGTTATGCTTCTTGTCATCCACAAAACAATCAGCATCTGCAGAAAACGCTAGTCATAATAACTGGAGGAAATATCCATACTCGAAAACTATGCGAACTGAGTACTTGGGGAACGCACCGAAAACAAAGCCAGTACCATCTTCTCAGCAAAAGCCATTGGACCTGCCGGTTGCCGCATCAACACTTGTAAGTTGATTTGGAAATACAATTACACAGAAGGTGTTCTCTAGTGCCTAAGATTGGATACTGAACATTGGGCCAGAAGCAAAAAAGAACATGACCGATACGGTGATACCATGTGTTACCTATTTTATTATGGCATTGTGGTATTCACAACAATTGCCATAAAAAAGAGTGGTTTTTTCAAAATTGTTTTTCTAAGAAACATTTTTTCTCATCAACGCTTTAATATCAGTACTTTCATTAGAAATACGTTGATTTTTTATTAAAAGTCCTACTCCCTCAAAAACACATTTGAACTTTTTTTGCCTAATTTAGCTAGAAGCAATTTTAGTTTGAGGGCTCCTACCTAGCAATTCGAGCTCCTTCTTCAAATGGGCTTTGTCTAAATAAACAGAGAGAGCCTGACCTGAACTCCTTGAGCAGTACAAGCAGCAAAGCAAACCCCACAAAGCCAAGAACATCAACAATGCCGAAGGGAAGGCGAAACAGAACCAGGTGCTGAAGGTGATCGGAGCTGCTTGTGGGAAATAGCTCTTCCACATTCCAACCAATATGAGATTGACACCTGTCCCCGTCAGAGTGCTCATCCCTCCTATGGTTATGGAGTACAACACCCCCAGAATCACGGCTTTGCAAAAGTTGGTCACAACGGAATGGTCGGGACCCGTCGGAAACCGCCGGAGAATGCCGGTGGCTACGGGCATCATCATCACCGCAGTTGCCACGTTGTGCATCCACATGCTGATGAATGCTGCGGTCCCACAAATTCCCAGCAGCAGCAATGGCGGATTCAAGGGATCTCCGCAGAACACCAGTGTTATCTGTGTTCGGGAAAAGAAAAAAAAAAGATTAACTAGTAATACTAGGTAAATCAACTTGTCCAATTTGTAAATGTATCCAATAGAAATAAATAAGTTAATCAATATTTAAGTAATAATTCAAACATGCAGAGATTTTTCAGTGTGATGTAAACACTACCCGACAGACCAAGTGTAATAATACACTTTGTTGGAAACTTGAAATAAGAAAATCTAACCAATTTTATTATGACACTTGGTGTACTTGAGTTGTATTTCCGACACATTAAAAAAATTCTCTTGATCATCAACAACCACGCCATATAGTTCCCAAAATTTAGTTTAAATAGATGGTCTCTTTAGCATTACCAAAAATTATTCTTGTACCTGAATTCCAAAGTTCGATTTTCCTTTACTAGTATCGCTTGAATCCAAAAAAGAGATTATTTTGAAAACCCTAAGCAGATAGTATGCGACAGGTTTCGAGCACAATGTGGCTCTCATCCTAGTAGGGTTCAGGCACTAAGGCACTCAATTCTCAAGTTGTGACACATATTAATGTTCAAGTTGTGACACATATTAATGTTGTCGAAAATATATTTATGTTTGCTTTATTGACGTTAATAATATTCTGTGAACGATGTATCACATGAATGGGTTGAGATGAGAAAACTACAGCGAAAAGAGGACTCACATTCAAGGCCAATCTTTTGTGTATGTTGTAATGCTCAAAGGCGAGAGCCAAAATAAAGCTTCCAAGAACAAGGGCAATAACATCGTTCATGTAAGAGTGGGCAACATCATCTGCAGAGGCAATTCCGAAGAGCGGGAAGAGGAAGAGAGGGGACATTGAGGTAACTGGCATCGGCACGGCGTCCGTGAGCCACCAAGCAAAGACCCAGGCAAGCACTGCCAACATATTCCGGCTAGCGACGGTGCCATTTAAGTTGACACAGAGGCAAATAACGGTGCTCAAAAGAGGCCCCAGGAGGATGGACAAGTTCTTGGATGTTAGAATGGATTTCAGTGAAGAAGGGAATTTGATTTGTGAGCTTTGGGTTGGATTTGGATCATCAAGCGGGAGAAGTGGGGTTTTGGAGTCATTGGAGGGAGGACTATCCATTTAATTCTTGTTGATTTTGGAATGACGTGTTAGAGAATTCAAATTCATGTTTCCTTTCTAACGTGTGACGCTCCTCTCTTGTATTTCCATATTCTTGGGCAAAAGTGCATTAATTTAGGAAGAAAAAATAACCGGATATACCTTTTCAATACTTAGAATTTCGCTAGGATACTATATATCTATGGATTAGAAAGTGAACTAATAGACTAGTAAATGACAGATTTCTTATATATCTATGGATTAGTAAGTGAACTAATAGACTAGTAAATGACAGATTTCTCAAATCCAATCAATTTCCGGGCAAAGCAAATTTAAAAGGGTAAATTACATTTTACCCCCTCAGGTTTGGGATCGATTTCAATTCCTTACATCTTTAAAACATTTCACTTTCATACCTCACGTACTATTTTATTTCAATATAATACATCCGTTACATTTTTCATCCATTGATCTGTTAAGAGCTGACATGGCTGCCACATTTGTGCTGATGTGGTTGCCACGTGGCAAAAAAAATAATTTTTTATACATTAAAAATAGGGAATTGTTATTAGCACTCCAAATTCCTCATTCTACACTCCAAACTTTCTATATTTAAAAAAAAAATACACTTGTGAGGAATATAAAATGAGATTTTTGGAGTGTCAATAACCGTTCCCTAAAAATATTATAATATTAACCCTATTTAAAAAAAATTAAAAAAAAAAACCCAAACCCAGATCCCCTTCCTTCCCCCTCACCTCTCTGCGGTATCTAATCCCATTTGCTCCCCTAGCTTTCGTCTCTCAGTGTCAGTGTCGGCCCAGCAGAGTGCTTTCGCCGTTGGTGTTCTTTCCGATCTCTACGCATTTCACCGCTCCACCGGAAATTCCCTCTGCCCCTACCGTACTCCAGCTTGGTAGTTTCCACCGCCTGTCCAGGGTTAAGCCCTGGGATTTGACGGCGGACTTAAAAAGCCACCTACAGACGCTTTACGCCCAATCATTCCGGATAACGCTTGCATCCTCTGTATTACCGCGGCTGCTGGCACAGAGTTAGCCGATGCTTATTCCCCAGATACCGTCATTGCTTCTTCTCCGGGAAAAGAAGTTCATGACCAGTCGAGCATTTCCAAGATCTAATTCAAGTTTTTTCTTATGTAGTGGAAATGCCTTACCATTCCGTCCAAAAATAAGAAAAAGGATATCGAATGATCGATGCAAGCCGAAGCCAGCCAGACAGGCACCACCAGATACAGGGCTCCCATTTACAAAATCCACCGCTCAACCCGCGGTTCATCCCCATTGAAGCACTTCCATACCTAATTCTATCCACCAACCAACCCATTTACAAAATCCCCACTCTAAAACCCTAATAACCTAACCCCCAACCTTTAGAGTCCTGCTGGCTGTCGAAGTTGACGGAGAGGCTCCGGAAGTGGGCATCAGTGGCGGTGGAGCCGAAGGAAGCGATGGGCTTGGGGGTCGAGGAGAAGGGTTGGGTGGTTAGCCCCCTGAGGAGTCATCAGACTCGAGAAACATGGCAGGAGGTTGGGGGAGGCTAGGGCAGAGAGGTCGAGGTCGGAAGGGTCGAAGAGGAGGAGGTCGTCGAAGTTTGAGGTGAGAGCCTGGCAGTGGTGGGAACCGCGCTAAGGGGTGCTCGAGTAGAGGGGATGGAGGTAATTGGCATGGGCACGGCCTTCGTGAGCCACCAAGCAAACACCCACACCAGCACCGCAAACATGTTCCAGCTGGCCACTGGGCCATCTAGCTTCACACAGAGGCATATGATGGTGCACAGAAGAGGTCTGAGGAGGATGAAGAAGTTCTTGAGTGTTAGAATGGATTTCAAGGATGAATGGAGGCTCTGCGACCGTTGGATTTGATCGTGGAGCGGAAGAAGTGGGGTTTTGGGGTCATCGGAGATTGGATGATGATCCATGTTATTGATGTTGGATTGGATTAAGCAAATGACTTGGTTATATAATGCGAGGAAATGGTGCTTTTATATTCGGTTTTGTATACAAAGAAGTAAGGCTTTTCTATCTAGTTTTGCATACAAGCAAGGCTTTTGTATACATAATAATTGCTGTGTTTTCAACCTAGTGAGCTGCAAAAAAAATTATGAAAAAAAATGTAACTGAGAACCCCAAAGCATTAAAAAATCTAATTAATCAGCATGTTTGTGAAAGCATCTTTTGTCAACCACTTAATCCCCAAACAAGATCTTTGACTGAAAAAAATTTGGAAAGGAACTTATAAATGCACTCATTACATAAGAAGAAGATACTATGAGCACACTCCTGTATCTCTAAATTAAATTTTGAGAGTCCATGATTGAAATATTTGGAAATGCTCAAAGCATCATTGCAAATAGAGTGTAATAACCAAAAAGAAACACTACAATATAAGAGACCAAGTATGCAAAGTACATGGCAAAGTGGCTTACCCTTGGATCAAAATATCCATCAAATCAATGTTCGCTTCCAAGTAATCAGATGCAATCAACTTGGACTGAACTTGTTGCCTTTGCAAATTTGCAACAACTTGAGTGGCATCCTTTCGAGCCTGTACAACGTAAACGCATAACGGATAATGGAGAATGTAGGCAAAACAATTTAAGTTGAAAGAACAAAAGCATTGAATGCTTACCTCCAAGTTCAATTTCGGAAGACATGTAATAAGAAGTCGAAGTGTGTTCTCTTTAAAAAACTCATGAGTCAACTGGGCACAAGCTTCTGAAACGGGTTCAGACTCACTATTGCCGTAGAGAATCGACTTCAGCTCCCTTATGTTTTTACATAGCTCTGACATCTGCTCATTCACAAAATCCATACACAATAAGCTTCAATGCTCAACACATACACAAATAATATCGAAGAAGTAACTAGGATGAACAAAAAAAAATTGCATTTGAACAAACTAATTCAAACAGAAGAAATTCACAAACTAATTTTAACTATTTCAGAATTCAAAATCGTCAATTTTCAATGAAATCCGAATGAATAAATTCCTTAACCTGGTTGCTAAAAAAAAGAAGTTTGAAAATATAAACTTTGATCATCAACCAATCCCAAATCAACTTTGGTCATAAAAAAAAACATGAACAATCCCAAATTCCCAAGTTTTCACAGAATACTACAATACAGAAACAAGGGAGAACCGGATCAAAATTTCAATCAGATCGTATTGAATTGGATCGATTTTTTGAATAGATGGAAAATAGATACCTTTTCCTCGCGTTTGCTTTCGCGAGAATCGGGACCGCGCTGGGCATAGAAGAGTAAATCCCGGGACTGACGAACGATGTCGGCGGGGGTTCGGGGCTTGGACTTGAATAATCCCTTCATCTTGTTGCTGTTGGCGCTTTGGCTGCGATGGGGTCGTTTATCCTGATGCTGCTGCGGCTGTTGCGGCGGTGGCTGAGGAGAAAGCCTCGGCGCCGTCAGAAAAAGGCTGGAGGAGGCTCTCCGCTGCTCTCCACCTTGGTTGGACGTACAGATTCCAATCGTTGTTTGTCTGTCGAGGACTCCTAATTGTGTTCCCTAATTTCCTCCAACCCAATTTTGCCTTTACCTTTTCACCCGTTGAATCCATGAATTCTATTTATTACTGGAAATACATAGTTAAAATTATATAATAATTATTTTTAATACATAAAATAATTTAAATTATCTTATTTAACGAATTATTGGTATTAAACAAGTTTTTTTCAATTATTTTTTCTTTTTAACTTTCAATTTTTTTTAGTTATTTTGTTTTCAGAAAATATCTTGGAAGTTGAGTAATCCTTATCCCACTAACGGTTGATAGTTGCTCTCCGAAATCTGGATAAATAGAATGGTGGAGAGGCGTTGGGATAAATCTTTATGTACAAGTCGTTAATTTTTTTTATTAATCTCAGTTTACTATTTTGAAGTTTCTTGATTTTCAACCTTTGGTGTATGAACTTTTTTTCGTCCAAATCTAGTACCTAAAGTCATAATTATGAGACACTTTCATACATATGTTAAGTTTTCTATCAGAACTTCTGTTAACTGATGACATAACGCTCACATGAATAATGACTGGATGTCACGTGTCAATATGGGCTCACGTGAATATTAAAAAATTAAAAATTAAAAAAAAAATTATGGGCATCTTACCTCACCTCTCCCGACCACCACATGAGCACCACATCATCAGTTAACGGAAGTTCTGATGGAAAACTTAACAGATGTATAAAAGTGTCCCAGAATTATAACTTTAGGTACCACTGGGACGAAGAAAAATTAATGTACTAAAGGTTGAAAATTAAGAAACTTCAGGGTAATAAACGAATTAACCCTAAATTTGTTTATTCAAGATCCAACCACTAATAATATGACACTTGTTGTACAGGGGCCGTGTTTTCGGCACACTGAAAAAAATTATTGACAGAGAGCATGTGCACAAAAAAGGAGAAATGTATAATTTATCAAGAATGCATTTTGCTCACGAAGTGGTGGTAATGCTCACCAGCCTACTTGTTACCATTGAATGCATTTAAATTTGAGATTTGTGTCTATTCATTATATAAATCTCGAAATTTAAACTCATACAACGATGATGAATATGGTAGTAAGCAATTTCATCATCACTTGAGAGTAATGAACAAAAATATTCTCATTTATCAAAGGGAACATCAGCAATTAAGTGGGCATCACTCATGCCAGTTAGAGTATTAACAAATTTCTTAACGGATTTGATGGAAAATACAAAAGTGAAGCTAGAATCATTTATCAAAGGGAACATCAGTCATCGCTTATCATATGTGGAGTGAAAATCCCCGACTGATGACCTGCATTTGGGGATGCAATATATATAGTTGGCGGTTGAACGTGCATAACGGACAAAATAGTAATTTTAAAATAAATCTTCCAACCCAGGAGACCAATATAAACGAAAATTAGATAAATCTCAAGGGACAGACATGGTCAAGGGACAAACAAGGATGTATCATCGATCATGCTTGTGAAGATGGAGAGTAGCGACAATATATATAGGATGGCCTGAAAGCACGAGTGAGATTTTCTTCCCTACAATTTTTATGACCTTTTCTTTTCTGCTCTTTTAACACTTTTTAGTTTGTTTTTCTCTCTATTAAAAAGTTAACACAAGATGTTGACGAAACTTAATTGTGACTATTTAAATAGGAGAGGAAAAAAAAAAGAGGGGAAGAATTCTACTCTTTG
This sequence comes from Malus baccata, assembly GCA_006547085.1. Classification (NCBI taxonomy): domain Eukaryota; kingdom Viridiplantae; phylum Streptophyta; class Magnoliopsida; order Rosales; family Rosaceae; genus Malus; species Malus baccata. The sequence goes on along the minus strand of VIEB01000175.1, from coordinate 51,046 downwards.
AAAGCATGTTGGCAATCGAGGTTTTACTTTAAAGTAAATTGACAACATAGGTAACCAGACTCTTCATAAACTCATGCAGTGTCCATTCATTCCTAATTTGAAATTCATTCTCTCAAATGATTGCCTCGAATTATTTATTTATTTCATCTCACTTTTATATCATCAAAAAACTATATGGATGACCAACGTGATGGATAAAATACAAATGCTTGTTATGTGGGTATGGTCATGGTTTGGAATTTAATCTGCATCATGTCAATATTTTTTTGGCAATTTACTAAAATTATCAAAAAAAAAAGTTTTTGTCAAACAAGGTACCGTTTGGTACGCAGACGGGATGGGAAGGGACAGGACGGAACGGATGTTCCACGGATGATGTAAATATTGAAAAACATGGGGAAATTTTGTCTTAAAATGTTATAAATGTGTGTTCCATGGATGTGGAACCAGTCATTCCAGGGGGGAGGTGGAACGAAAAATCAGCTAAATTTCGTCGCATGGGACAACCCGTTCCATTGTTTTTAGGCGCACCAAACGTGGGACGGAACGCCTTGTCCCACTGTGTTCCGTCCCGTCCCACGTACCAAACGGTTCCCAATACATTTGTTAGATTAGGTATTAGATTAGAGTGCCGACATGATTCGAACCCACACTGTGGTGTAAATGCAACACTCTTCTCCACCACTGCGGTAGATGGACACTTGTAAAAATGATCAAAAATCAAATCTTGATTGTCTAACTGATGGGACACTCTTATAAATCCATCATTTAAGGATTTAATATTGAAGGATAACCCATTTTCCGAATTGCGAGATTACAATTAGGAGTGGGCACTAAAAATCGAAAACCAAAATAAAAATACGAATCAAATTGAATCACACCGAACAGTTTGATTTTGTAGTCTTAAAACGATTTTGATTTGAAACCGAACCATAGTATAAGAAAATGATTTGATTTTGGTTTTGACTTTTAAAATGTTCAACCATGAGGCTTCAAGGGCAGCCTGCATAAGTCAAATCAAGCAACCAAAATACTAAAAAAAAATAGAGTGGTGATATACCCACTCCAGTGTCTTATTTTCTTACCCATCTTATATTTACACCCATCATAAAAAGTGAAAAAAAAATCATATAACTATTTTCCCACCCACGATTATTCCAAAATAACCCTATATATTTATTCTCCAATTTTTCCTTTGCTTTTAAAAGAATTATGATAATTAAAAAAAATATCATTAAACAGGAAGGTGGTAGAGGTAGATGATGGAGTCCTCAGCTGCTTCCTCAGTCTCCGTTACAAGCTTACAACGTTGTGAAATTCCCCTTCCAAACGCCTTTTGCTTGACTGCCATTACGCTTGGGTAGTTGATGAATGGAAAGACCCATCTGAGGAAGCTCTTGCTGGTGGCAAAGGAATATCAATGTTGTAGCAAACTCAGCAATGAAAGCTTTTGAACGCCCATACATGCTTCTTATTGGCACTTGCAAGCGGGGTCTTTACCCTTCACAACATTAAGTCTTCTTTGCTCAAGCCAGAAACTCCTCCATTTTCAGCCCCATAATTTGATCGGTTTTTAGGTTTTTTTCCTCTTTTTTTCTTTCTCATTTATGTATTTTAGGTTTTTGGCAATATAACTAATTATGTGGCAAGACATGATTGGGTGGTCTTTTGATGGTCATTTTCTACAAGGATAAAGCTGTCAATCAAATAACCTATTATCCCGAATACCAGGATAGACACATGCTAGCCGACACCCGATAGTGACGAAAGCCAATTATTGAGTGCAAATGCTGAAAATAAGGAATAGATAAGACTTATAAACATAAAAGAATAATTAATATGCATTTAAAGAACGTGTTCAGACCATACAACTAACTAGAACACTAAAAGAATAATATAAAATTTAATGAAACAAAGGATTAATCCTACACCTAGATCGAAGATGCCGATGCGGAAGTGCCTTGACGCCGGGATTGTATGCCTCGATTCTAAGTCCTGAAGGAGGCGCAAAACAAACATGAGTGGACCAAGTTGATATATTGATCACTCATATATTTCATGCATTTATACCATCCATTTCTAAAGTCTTTGGATGTTTTTGTGTTAAAATTGTGGCATTTTACCTTACCTTGTGTTAATGTACAGTTAATTTTGTTTTAGGATTAATTTCAAACAAAATGGGCTGAAAAGAAAATAAAAGACACTGAGCAACAAAAATAAAGGGAGCAGAAATAATGGATTGATGGAGGAATAATCAAAGAAAAAAGAAGAAGTGGTGCGGCACTAAATGAGTGAAAAGCAAAAGAAATAAAATAGGTAGAAATAGAGAGATTGGCAGACATAGAGGAGTGGAAGAATAAAGAAAAGAAAAGAATAAAATATAAAAAAGAAGAAAGGGTCTGAAGGAATAAAGAAAAGAAAAGAATAAAAAATAAATAAAAAAAAAGATTGAAGAAGGCATAAAACAGGAGCACAAGTGTGCAGAGAAAATAAGAGAAGAGAGAGGTCAGGGAGCGCGGAGAAACAGAAAAAGAAAGAAAAAAAAAATATAGAGGGAAAGCAGAGCACAGAAGCAGAGAGACGCAGCAAGCACAGAAAACTGTGCGGGAAAAGAAAAAATAAGACAGAGGCAGGGCGCGGAGAGAGAAGAGAGACTGACGGCAGAGGAAGAATAGGCAGAGAGCAAAGCTGCACGGCAGAGAGCAAAGCTTCACTCTATTTTCTTGGTTTTATCTTCTCAAACTCATGTTTTAGTTTTGGTTTAATTTAAGAATTATGTGTAACTAAATTTTAAGTAGTTAGGGGCTGTTTTGAAGCCCCGAATATGATTGTAAGTTTGTTGTGATATTTTGTTTGAATGACTTTTATGAAATGATGAAAATTGTTTCACTACTTATCTCATTGATAAATTCTTTATGTGTTTCTATGGATGCATACATAGTGAGCATATCTAGGATTTTAATGCTATGAATATATGTCTGACTGCCCTTATTGAATGAGGACCTACATATGTTCTAGAGTAACACTTGTTAATTGTGGTTAACATGTGAAACGATTTCTAGGATAAGTAAGACAACACCAGTATTTACGATGCCTTGTGATGACTCAAACTCTTTTTATTCTTAATGATTTCTACTTGTTAAATCTATGAACACGTCATTCTAGATTGCATGCTAGGGACTAAGTTAAGTTGAAAACGTCATTCTCTTAACATACTACGTAAGAAAGAGTAATAGGTTGTGTTCTAACATTGAGCCAACTTGAGCATCTTCATCCGTAAATAAAAGGAATTTGAATGAGACATAACATGTTTGCATGATTATTTGGTGGTGGAAAGCATGCCCCCTAACTCATTTTCTTAACTTGTGAATTAAAATCTATTGGTATTATTTAAAATTGGTTTCTGTACTATTTTTGTACGATTTAATTTAAATAGCAAATCAACTCCAAAAATCCCAAAAAATTGTGAGACTGTCGTACTGTGTGTCTAGTTTATGTGTATAAAATTTCGTTGCATTTGGATAAGTGTAAGTTAGTTTAATAATTATTGTTCGGTGGCTGGTCAGTGGAGACAGCCACCTTGTTTTTGTGACATTTTTAAGTATTTGGATAAAACAATCTTCTGCGGGAAAGACCCTTATTTTCATATGCTACAATTGATAAATCTTAGTGTTAATAAGGAAAATTAATAGGATTATTGTGTGCTACTTTGTGGTACGTTATAAATCACTATCATATATATATATATATACTAAAACAGTTTTCAACGTACTAACCTTCAGATTTTATGAAAACATATATATATCATGATAAACATAGGTTTTCCAAAACCTAGCATGTTGTGCAATGTCTCAAATCATAACTTGTATATATAATAATCACTAGTGAATGTCCAATAACATTTCAGGCCTCATGCAAGCTCCCTGTCTCTGAGCAGACAGTCAGCGGAAAATACACTTTAGGCCCCATGCCGGCTCCTAGTCCCTATGCTAATAGCCAGAGGAAACACACTTCAGGCCCTATGCCAACACCAAATCGTCGTCTGGGACGGACCAGAATCTATCCATACGTCCCGTAACGGAATAGGGATCACTAGGTAAGTATAAAACCATTGAACATACATATATTGAAAAACAACTTCATAGTATAAAGTCATCCATCATCTATACTATAAAGAGGTGTTCAAAACATGTTCTAAATATCATATCGTCATCCATCATATATTCTATAAGAACACGGGTTATAAGAAAAATAGTAATAATTCAAAATAGCATCAGTAAGCATGTTGTCACATAAAACATTTCATAAAACATAATCATTAAATCATGCTTTTCATGTATGCATTTCTACTATTAAAACATGTATTTTTAGAAGGGGCCCACTCACAGTACTTCGCCATTGAAAAGCCACACAACCTAGCGAAGAAGGAAACGCCACACATAATTGCCCCTAAGCACATAAATGATAAATTTAGTCAAACTCTACTTAAACGACTTAATTTAGGAAAAAGGACATCGGAAACGGGTTCAGGACGTCGAAATTAGCCTATGAGAGGTTCCGAACGAAAACCCAAAAAATCAACCCAAAAGTCAACATTGACCGGTCAAAGTCAACGATGACCGTTAACCGGGTCAACGGTCAGACCAGGTTCAGGTCAAACTGGGCCAACTGGGTCTGGGCTTGAATCTGGGTTGGACCCTAAAGGTTTTGAGCTTAAGGGTTAATTGGGTTTAGGGTTTAGCTATTTAGGTGGGCTGGGTTTAAAGGAAAAAGGGCTTAGGGTTTTAAGGGTTTCGGATTTGAGCTTAGGGCCCCAACCGATATGGCCCAAGGGCCTTTAGAATTAAATAGGAATAAAGATAAAACAAAACTAAAAAGAAATGGGCTTGAGCTTAGTGATCCAGCCCAAAGGCTTGGGTTTGGGTTTCAGACTTGGGCTTGGGTAAATGGGTTGGACCTTGGGTTAATGGGTCAGGTTGGCCCATTTCCAGGCCGAAGTTTTGGCCGGTTTTTGGACAAATTTCAAACGCCCATAACTTCTTCGTTACTCAACCAAATTGAGTGATTCAAAAAGAAAATTTGTAGTACTCAGTGAGACGAAGAGATTGATACCTTGCACACAGGACAACTCGCAGTGGTTTGGCCGGAAATTTCCTCGAAAGGGGCAGTGCTCACCAGAAAATTTGGAAAAGCTACTCCGAGTTTTTTTACTGTGATTCAAACGTATACACAACTTAAAACAAGCTTCGATATAACCCTAAAACACATTCCAAGGGTTTTTAGAAGCTTACCAATGTTGGAAAATCACGAAGCTCATCGGGGAAGACGATGAACATCAGTACCGCCCGAATGGAAGAGAGGGGTTTGTGGTGCTCTTTCTTCGAATCTTAGTTCGCAAGGGTGATGGTGATGGTGCTTAGTTATTGTTATGTGGTACGATGATGAGGGAGGTGAGGGTTTGCAGAGAGGGAGGGCACATATGAGAGGGAGAGAAATGAGGAAGAAAGAGAGAGTCATAAAAAATTTAGAAAAAGAAAGGTAAGGGGAAGGGAACCGAGGAACAAATCAGGGGTGGGCCGTTTGGGCACACCTATTAAGGCCCTAAAAACAATTTTTAAATAAAAACCCAAAACTACCTTTAAAATCAGGGTGAGGTGTAACACTTAAGCGTTGATAAAAAAAATTCCAGGAAAGCAAGCGACGCCTACACTCTCGCCGCTCTGCCTATCAAAATTCCCAAATTCTTAACATAAACGTTTGTACAAAAAGCTTGCTATGCAGTGGCATCCAGATAAAAGTGTTGAGAATAGACAAGAAGCAGATGACCAAGTTCGGTGAAATTGCTGCTGCTTACGGGATCTGTATATCCCACCGAAGCTCTTTTTAATCTTCCTTTTTATATTGGCTTTTTGTTGTTGCAAGAAACAAACATAAAATGATGGACTACATGTATCCCTCTACCTCTTAAATGAATCATTTTTCAGGTTCTTGTTGACGAGGACAAAAGTACCAGATATGATAGAGGTGAAGATATTGAAGAAAAGGGAATGGGTAATGGTGGCGGCGGTTTTAAGCCTTTTGGTGTTGGGATACAGCAATTTACATTCACTTTCGAATGGGACTTTCCTTCCGGTGACCATGGTGGATTTGACTTGCAGTTTTGATTTTCCGAAATAACGGACTCCTCTTCCATGGTTCAGTGGGTGGACCGGGGGTTGGGAAATTTTGGAAGCCGAGAAGAGGAGTCGGAGTCTAATCGTTGCTTGCTTTCTTGGAATTTTATTTTTTTAACAATAATGTTATTTTTTTAACAATAATGTTAGGTGCCACCTAAGATGGTATACAATTGTTAAAAAAATGTTGGGTGGCATCTGATGTGGATAACACATCATCTAAATTAATTAGCATTTAATTTCAAAATGTTAATCAATAATTAATAAAAAGATTGTTAATTAAATGATGATTGTAGTATACGAGGAGTCTCATTCTTCCACCTAAGATTATTTAAGCGTTTTAATTAATAAAAAGATTGAAATTAAATGATGTAGCTTGTCCAACTCATCTGCCACCTAAGATGGTAAAGAAATGTGGTATAAAATTGTGGTAAGAATAGCATTACTCAAAAAATTTAGGAGATAACAGATCAGTAAATAGAGTTAAGGTTAGCAAGTGGGTGGACATGTGTCACATTTTTAGAGAAGTCATAGAGAGACCACAAGGCTTTATGGGTGAAGAAGATTTCATCTCCTTAAAAATTCTTAAAAAAAATAATTGTGGGTGGGCCATAAGTCTTTAAAAAATAATAACAATAAGTAAGTGTGTCTTTTGAAGTAAAATATAAACACAAATGATATATTTGAGTCTAATTTTTTGAAAAATATGTCTAAGAAAAATATTTGTGCCAAATGGGCACATTAGTTGGTGCCTGTATAGAAAGGAAATAAATACAATTGTTTTGTGTGTAAAATTTGTTAGCCACAAACAAAATAAATAATTGTGTGTAATTTTTTTATTTTTATTTTTATTTTTGTTGTCTCTCCTCTTCGTGAGAGTTCCTTCTACCCTTGTGAGAGTTTGTTAATTTCTTCCTCCCTCTTCCGTCGCCGGCCCTGGCTGAGTCCAGGGTTGGTGGCTGTCTCCGTTTCTCGTTTTCTTCTTTTATTTTATGCGTGCTCCTTAGCTTGCATTTCTCTTCTTCCAATCTATGTTTCCCGTCCACCTCCCTATTTCTACTCATTCACCATCATTTCAATCACACCTTGCTCTGTCCTTCCTCTATCTCACTCTATTTCGGATCTACATACCACTTTTCTTCACGTAACTTGTCGCAAACCTCTCGAAAGGTGTGCACAGCTCTGGCTTCAGTGGAAACACCACCACCGTCCATGTGTATGCCTTTGTTGGCACTGTTACTGATGGGATCTCCTTCCCTCTGGTTTCATTAAATTTGTGGCTTAGACCACAATTTGTGGCTCATATCTATTTGGTGCTTGATGGAGGAAGATTGGAGCTTTCTTTTCCACCACTTATGGGACATCGGTTAGCTGAAGCTCTGGTTTCTGTCGGGGATGGTGGTGCAGGATCGTGGTTCCGGTCGACGATGGTGGTTTTCTTCTTTGTTTTTCTATTTGGGCCCAAGTCTATTGGGCTTTGTTTTGCTTGGAGGGCTCATTTTTATTTTGTACTTGACTTGTAATTGAGCCTTCTGTGTTGTATAGTCGTTGTGTTATTAATGAATTTACCTTTGACAAAAAAAAAAAATTTGTATTGAAGTTAGAACTATAATATTTTCTGCCATAACATGACAATTGTGTTTTAATCCAAATAGATGAATTTTGATACTTGAAAATAAAATAAAAATTTCCTTCATTTATATAATGAAATATAGTGTACCACTTCGTGTTCTGAGCAAACTAAAAAAATTCTTGCAATTAAAAAATCATGGAGTGTATGACTCATTCGAGGAATGCGTGAAATATAATTTGACTAAAAAGAAAGGAAAATTTTCAAACAAAAACCAAAACCTTAATGTTTATAAGACCATCTCCAACCCTTGGGTAAAAATCTAAAATTTTTAATTCAGAAAATTTAGGTTTTAACCAAGAAACAATTTTTCTGCACCAACCCTTTTTGGTTAAATTTTTAGCCCGAGATTATTAAATAATGAATTTAGGATACTTTTTTTTCTTAAAGTAACTTAAAAAAAAGTTATGTAGACTATCCTAATTTAATTTTATGAACATTCTAACCTAAAAATATTTAGATTCCGGTAAATATTGAAAAATCACTAAACCAACACCATGAAACTCGTGGAACATTATGAAAGAATATGAAACACATGAAAGATCATTTTTATAATTATTTTAGCTGTTGGATTTAAATTTGGACTATTAAATCTTTTTTTTTATCTTTGGATTTGATCATATTAAATCTTAGCCGTTAGATTTAATTAATTTATAAATATAAAACTAAAAAAAATACATATATATGATGTTCATAAAATTAAATTTGCTCTGAAAAAGAGTTCCGGGTTACAACTCATATTTGGCCTAGGGTTGGAACAAATTGGGCTAAGATTAGAACTTAAATTTTGAGTGTTACTCCTTGGAGGAGGTCCATTATGATTTATAAATGACAATTTGAACTTAATTTTTGCCATCATAGGTTAAGCCTGGATTGGCGTGTAATTCTCTCTATCTTCGCCCCACTGGCGTGAGCTTTCTTTTGTATCCCCCTGTGGATTTGTGTTTCTAGCAACGTTGAATGCGGATGCTGATCTGATTGACTGCCTTAATATCACTATCGAGGACAGCCTTGACTTCGAAGAACGTTTTGACAACTTCATCCATCTTGTGGGGAGGCTCATTGCGGACAATGAACCATCCCAAAATGTGTTTAAGGAAATCTTGCGCTCTACCTGGAACAAGATGGGCGTAGTTCGCGTCCTCCGTGCGAAGGAAAATATATATGCTAGTACTGTTGGGGAGGAGGAGGTGGCTAGGAAACTCCTGGAAGGAAATCCTTGGTTTGTGAAGGATTACAACTTCTTTGTGAAACTGTGGCCGTCTTACCAATCTCTGGATGACATTGACGCTGACCGAGCCATTTACTGGATTCAGGCTCATGGAATCCCGAGAAGTCACTGTACACAGAAGAACACCAGAAACTAGGGTTCTAAAATCGGCTCGGTTCTTGAAGTGAATGATCCATGAGAAACTGGGTTTCGTGGTTTCCTTCGATTACAGGTGGACTTCGAAACCAACAAACCCCTCCATATCCGTTTCTCATTTCCATGCCCCATCCGGGGATCTTACTTGATTCGGCTGAAAATACGAAGGTCTCATGATCTTTTGCTACCGTTGCGGTCGTCTTGGACACTCTAGGGGTTGCCCTAGCCCTGTTATAGCCTTGTCGTTCGGCGATAGCAGATATAATGATTCTCTCCGAGCCCAACCACCATCTAGAGCGAGTTCCCTTCCCTTCTCTTCCCCAGAAAATCAACAGCCCCTCGGTCCGGTGCGGACGAAGGTCAGTGGAGGCGCAAGTGCGATTGTGGAATCGGCGGCTTTTATGGGCTGCCGGACGATGAGGCTGATATTTCGGCGAATAGGTTTTTAAATTTGAGAAAGGAAAATGAGTTGGCAGAATGGTCTAAGCTGGCAGAACGGTCTAAGCTGGCCGATAATATTATTCTGGCATCGAAAATTTCACGTCATTTGTACAAGCGCCGTCGTGGGACGAACAAACTCATGTCTTTAAAATTGAACATTAGCAAAGCTTATGATCTGATTGAGTGGAACTACCTTAGGGGAATCCTAGCTAAATTGGGTTTCTCTAGCAAGTGGATCGATCTATTAATGGTGTGCGTATCTTGGGGTCTCCTATTCTTATATCATCAATGGTCGTCAGAGGTTATCTTTATCCTCTGCGCTAAGGAGACCCCATATCTCCTTACCTTTTTCCTTCTATGCACTGAGGGTCTCTCGACCCTTTTCGCTAAATTGGAAAATGAGGGATCCATTCGGGGGATTTCACTCTGTCTTAATGCTCCACACGTGAACCACCTCCTCTTTGCAGATGATAGTCTGCTTTTCTGTCGTGCTAAGACTGATGAATGCCGACAGGTCATGAGCGCACTTGAGGTATGAGCGGGCTTCGGGCCAAAAAATTAATTTACATAAGAGTGAGGTATGTTTTAGTAAGAATGTGAAGCCGCCCTTAGGGACTGCCTCATCCAGTTACTGGGGGTTAAATGTGTTGATCGACACGAACGATACTTGGGGATGCCCCCCCACCCCCTTCTGGGTAGAAATCGTAGTGCCTGTTTTGGATACATCAAAGAGAGATTATGGAAACATCTTCAAAGTTGGAAAGGAAAATTACCTAGCGCGGCTGGCAAAGATGTTCTTATTAAATTCGTAGCCCTGGCAATCCCTATCTATATACTATGGGTTGCTTCCTCTTTCCGAGGTATTTTTGCAAGGATTTGAACAGGCTTATTGCGTCCTACTAGTGGAATGGCAGTAAGGGGGAGAAAATAATTCACTGGTGCTCTTGGACCAAGCTATGTGATCCAAAATCTGTGGGTGGCCTTGGGTTTTGGGACCTATTCGCTTTCAACTTGGGTATGCTTGCTAAACAAGGTTGGCGCTTGATTTCTGAACTTCACTCTCTAGTTTCCACGGTGCTAAAAGCTGAATACTTCCCTAACTCTTCTTCATGGAGGCCCAAGTTAATAGCAATGCTTCCTTTTGTTGGAAGAGTATTTGCTCAGCCCGCAGTGTGCTATCCTTGGGTCTTAGATGACAGGTGTGATCGGGCTCTTCAATTGTTATTTGGGCTGATCCGTGGACCCCCAACTTTCAAGCCTTCGTCCCCAAAGCCTGATGATTGCAACATTCAATCGATGAGTAAGCTCATCGATCAGTGCAATCTCAATTGGAAAGATGACCTACTCAATTCTCTCTTCTCCACTGAGGAAGTGATCTCAATTCGTTCCATCCCGATCAGCATACGATCCTCGCCGGACTCTCTGGTGTGGCACTATGAAAAAAAAGAAAGAGTTTTAACGAAACATTCTCGGTTCTGTTCACTTTAACGAAAAAAGACAATTTTACTCTAAAAAGTCACTTCAGACACTATTCACTTACAACACCTTTTTGTCATTTTGATTAAAACTCAAAATTTTCAAGCTATTTTCATTATTTTTCCTTTGAAAAAAATGGTCTCTTTTAGGTTCGAATAGCCTCCCATTTGGCGGCACTGCATCTTCTTCCTTAGGTAGAGAAATTTTTAGCTGTGACGGGAATACAAATGGTACATCATATGTTTTAATAGGAGTGTTGGAAAATTTTATTTTTTAAAGTTCTTAGTTTTTTAGCATACGGAGGCAGATTGTCTGACCTCCTGTTTGGGTGCCCTTCCCATCCCCTCCTATTTTGTGCGGTCATGGTTAAGTCACGTCAACATTTTATATTAATTTTTTATAGATATAATAAGACAAAAAACAATAAAAATATAAAATGTTGACGTGGTTCAACCGTGATCGCACAAATAGAAGGGGATGAGAAAGGCACCCAAACATGAGGGTAACAATCTGCCTCCTTAGCATACATATCTCACAATTTGTATAATGACACTTGATGTACCACCTCGTGTATCGATCACACTGAAAAATCTCTCACACAGGTGGGCTAGTTAAAATCTGGTCCAAGCTTTGGAATGCTTAGGTTTCCCCAAAAGTCAAGATATGTGTGTGGCGCCTCTGTGAAAATTTTATTCCTACATGCTCAATCCTTACCTATCGTCATCTTATTATGAACTATTGGAGAACAATTCAGAAATAAATAAAAATAACAGAACTCGAAATTGTAGAATATTTATTAATCAAAATACTTGCTGTGCAGAATGAAATACATAAATAAATACAAGAATATCAATGGTACTAACTTGATTACAAAAGGTAGAGGCAGGGCCGGCCCAGGCCAGTGCAGGAGGGGCGATCGTCCAGGGCCCAAAAAAATTAGGGGCACCAAAATTATTAGGGCGGTATATTTATATATGTTTTTATAAGAGTATAAATTTATAAAATTTGATTCAAAGACACATAAATTTAACTAGAAGTGGTGGTTTGTCATTTGAAAATAATAAGGAGGTCTTGGGTTCAAAACACCATGTGTGCTTATTTACTTTCCTTTTTTTTACAAATTTCTTTTTATAAGAGTATAAATTTAGAAAATTTGGTTAAAGGATCAAGAAGTTTAATTAGAAACAATGATTTTTGTTGTTTAAAATTAACAAGAGGTCCTAAGTTCGAAATGCTATGTGCATGTTTATTCTTTTCAATTTTTACAAATTTTTGTTTGGTTGGTAATTTATTTTTAGTTACTATCTAGTAGCTATGTGGATTGTTATTTTTAAATATTCGTTTTAATTCAAGTCTAATCTTCAACAAAGAATAATACGTAGACCAAATTTGCAAATTATATGACGTGTCATCAAAATGTTTAATTTGGTAAGACTCGAAAACATCATTATTTTTTAGTCTCATATTGACAAGGTTAGTAAATAAGAAAAAAAACACATCACGATTTATTCAAAAACACATTCAAAGTTCAAATGGAAAACAAAACTCATCATCTATCTACTTGTAAGCCCGAAGTTTTTTTGTTTCCCTCTCTCAATATAAAAATAAATTAGTTTTTCTGTGTTTCTAAATTATTGAGTTTGAAGTGTTTTTCTAAGTATAATTTTTTCGATGTCTTATGTGTGAAAATAAATAATTTTCTTACATGAAGTTAGGGCACTTTTTTTTACGTCGCCCCGGGCCTCAAAAATCTCTGGACCGGCCCTGGGTAGAGGCTAGCATAATAGCTATGTCATTCGAACAGTATTTACGTCCCACTCTTGTGCTTGTGGTTCAACAACGTCTGCTCGATCAGGATTCAACTACCTAATTCTATAATCCGCATTGGATTCTAGAATTCTAGCGAATTTGCTTTGTGTGTTTACTCTCTGGAAATTTTGTACCGAAGAAAGGAGGAAGAAAAGATATCTCTGGAATGGAACTGAGGACTCCAGTTATATAGGCTCTTTCATACCTCTTCAAATACCTTTTGGATGTATCTGAAGCTACACAACTCTTAGAGTTGTGTCTATTAATCAAAACGTTTTTAATTAATTTTAATTAATTAAAAACTTAATTCAAAAAATTAAAACTAATTGATCAGATTAATTTTAATTATTAGGCCCCAAGTAGGCCCTTGTCTTGATTAATTAATATTAATATTATGGTATAATTATCAAGCCCAATCCACACAAAATGGTGGCTCAAGCCTCAATTCCCATTCCAAATGGTCCAACAAATAACTAATATTGTAGAGGACAAAATATATATAAAGGTCATTAGGAATCTTGTTTTCTCCAATGTGGGACAAGAGTCTCAAAACTCTAACAATACCCCACATTTTGAGACGATTATTTGGTCCTAGAGAAACTGAGACACGAGAGTAAACAATAGATGTGACATACATCAGGAGATATATCTTTTCTTTCTCCTTTCTTCCGTACAAAATTTCTAGAGAGTAAACACACAAAGCAAATTCGCTATAATTCTAGAATTCAGTGCGGGTTGTAGAATTAGGTAGTTGAATCATGATCGAGCAGACGTTATTGAACCACAAGTACAAGAGTGGGACGTTAATACTCTTCGAATGACATAACTATTACGCTAGCCTCTACCTTCTGTAATCAAGTTAGTACCATCTTGTATTTATTTCCCTCATGTGTGCTATGCAATGGGATAATGAGTCGGTCATCCACCTTATGCGATATTGTCCTTTCACCGAATGTGCGTGGCTCTCTTCTCCCTTGGGTTTACCACTCCGAGGTCTCCACCCTAAGTCCCTGATGGATTGGATCGAGTCTTTGGCAAACTCATGCCCTTTAGAGTCCTTTGTCCTGGTTCTCATGATACTTTGGGCCTTATGGGGGGGAGCTCGAAATCAGAGACTCGACAAACCTGATGTTATCGTGACCCGATGTTTGTCTTTGCGTCTGGAATTTGTTCGTTCTAGGCAAGCACGGCACAATCAAATTCCTACTCAACAGCGCATTCTCAAATGGTCAGTGCCCCCTCCGGGCTCCATCAAAATGAACATTGATGGATCTTGGAACTCTGATCTTAAGCTGGGCAGGTTCGGTCTTATTATCAGGGACATTCCGGCATCTTTGTGGCTGCCAAAGCTGGAAACTGTCCTGATATTTTTTCTCCCATTCAGGCAGAAGCTGTGGCCTTTCGTTCCGCTCTGGTTTGGGCGAGAGCAAGGGGATTAGATAATGTTATTTTCGAATCTGATGAGCTTCTGATTTTGGAGGCTCTTTGGGACTCCTCTACTAATCTTTCCCATATCGGGCAGATTATAGAGGATATCAAGGATCTTCTCCCAACAATCACTGAAGCTTCATTTACCCATTCTCATCGCCAGGCTAATGAAGCTGCTCATCGCCTCGCATGGTTTAGTCTTACGGTTAATCAAGACTGTATCTGGAGTGTTTCGCTTCGGGGTTTCTGTTGGATGTTCTCCTTGAGGACACTCCTTTGCCTTGATTGGCTTTGTAAAGACCTCCTTTGCCTTGATTGGCTTTGTAAAGACCTTTTATCATGAATATATCTCGGCTATCGTTTCCTTATAACAAAAACATGAATATACCTTTTTTTAATAACAGAAACCCAAAGTTTTCTTTTTCACGAATAAGGAAGATTGTTTATTGTTGCACGAATAAGGAATCTGTGCAAAAGAACACGTACAAGATTGTAATTATATAATTTTTTTAGTTGCTTTCGACTTATAACAGAAGATAGTTGATTGTTGTAACAGTACGGAATTTGTGCAAAAGATGATATTTGTACATTATGCACAAAGCTGACTAGTTAAAGTTTTTAACGGGAGAAGAAAAGGTCGGTGGAGTCATAACTTGTGAATGAAATAACTCTGCATTTGTAACAAATTTCCAAGTTTTGATACGACATTCTGCTGGAAGAAAGGGTTCACAAAGTTCAAAAGGATGCGAAGTACAGAAACCACAGAAAAGATTAAATCACACCAGTAACGGTAGCAATTCAAGAACGCCTAATGCTAATCGCATGAAACTTTTAATCAATCTAGAAATACTTTCCGATGATCATGTGCGCCTTAGGTTGAATGAGACGAAGTTGATGCTACTGAAGTCAACTTCCCTAAAGTGGGGAAAAAGACTCTGCCATATCAGAAATGCCTGCCGATTCTTCGAGGGAACCAACAACATTGATGTCGTCAGTGGGCTTGGCAGGTGGACAAACCTCGTCAATGATTTTTCCGCCAAGAAGTACAGAACCCTTATCGCTGCTTTTACCCCTGCGAACGCTCTGCGGCTGCTGCTGCCGTTCCTTGTTCCCGTACTTCTCGGTGTCGCCTTCTTCGACGATGGCATACTTGGACTGGTTGGCCGCAACAGCCGAACCCTTATCGCTGCTCTTACCCCTGCGAACGCTCTGCGGCTGCTGCTGTCGTTCCTTGTTCCCATTCTTCTCGGTGTCGCCTTCTTCGACGACGGCAGACTTGGACTGGTTGGCCGCAACAGCCAAACCCTTATTGCTGCCCCTACCCCTGCCAACGCTCTGCGGCTGCTGCTGCCGTTCCTTGTTCCCGTACTTCTCGGTGTCGCCTTCTTCGACGACGGCAGACTGGGACTGGTTGGCCGCCTGTTGCTCGGTGTCGCCTTCTTCGACGGTGGCAAACTGCGACCGATTGGCTGCCTGTTGCTTGATGTTGCCTTCTTCGACAATGGCAAACTGGGACTGGTTGGCCGCCTGTTGCTTGGTGTTGCCTTCTTCGACGATGGTAAACTGGGACTGGTTGGGCGCCTGTTGCTCGGTGTAGCCTTCTTCGACGATGGCAAACTGGGACTGGTTGGGCGCCTGTTGCTTGTAGTCCTGCTGGACGTTTCCGATGGGATTTAGGTCTTGGGAGGCTGGGACGATCACACAGTAAAATAGATCTGATTAAAATTTGTAATAAAAATTGAAAAAAAAAATGATAAATCAAGATATCCGTGAGGTGGTGGTCGAAGTTGAGAGGAGGGGATGGTGGTGGCCGGAGACTCGGAGTCAACTTCTGAGAAGCTGCGGTATCTCAACTATCGCGATTCAAGTGGGAAGAGTCAGTCTGGACTCTTGGAGAGAGAGATCGTGAGGGAGGAGAGTGAGAATTGACGATCGACATACTAGAGGGAAGGCTGAGGAGAGAAGAATCAGAAGATTCATCATTCAGTCTGGGAGTCGGTCTTTTGCGAAGGTGAACGGTATCCGTGTGTGTGAGATTTGAACGGCATAGATGTAATCTCCACCAAAAGACACTAGGTACGGTTCGGGCCGGGGGCCTGTGTCTTCAGGAATTAGGAACCACCCCGCCCAGCCCCGTTGGGATATAAAAAAATATGAACCCGCCCCGAACTGCTAGTACCCATCCCTACCCGCGGGTTCAGGACCCGTTTGCCTATCCCTATATTCTCGTATTGCAGAGCATAGTGTAGTACTTAATTGTAGCTCATCATTCAGCTTATAGACTTACTGCGGAACTCTTCGCTTGACAGCCAGCCCATCTTCCAAGCAAAAGCCAATGAAAGCGGCAGAGCAGCAACAATTGAAGCAAGCGTAATCAATGCAACAAGTTGACCATTATTTTTATCGGAACTGAACTCTGAAATTAGTGGGAAAAGTATAATAATACATGAGTGTTAATTTGAACAAAATAAATAAAAAGAAATCGAATAACAGAATAAAGTATTACCAGGAGTCACAGAAATAGCTGATATTAGAGGTCCACTAAAACTAGGCTGGTATTGATACGATCCCTTTCCAGGCCAGTAAAAGTGGATGTTCAATAGACCGCTATCATTTACAACCACAGCTGAAATATTTTCAGTTATTGGTTCACTTCCCTTCTTCTCTCTAATCTTGACATAATTTAGTCTCCTCACATCCTGCAACACAATTTACTTAAAATAAGATGATCCAATAAATAAAAGTAGAATGATGTGATTGTGATCATGACCAAAAAAATAAACTATTACCTGAATATATACATCAAATACGCGTTTTCTTAAACTAGTATAGTCTTCATTCTTCGTGTATACAACTTCATTAAAATAAAGCGTCACAGTATAATTGCCTTTGCGCAGACAAAAAGCATAATACTTGAGAGATACCGGGGAAAGCCGAGCTTTTTCATACAACGGTGCCTCAGTAATGGGAACTCCACATGTCATGCTCTTGATGTAATTACTAGTATTACTTTCTGGGACACCATAGCCTCCGGAAACGCTGTAAGCCCAGTTTTTCTTTGGACTTGTGTAAGAGAGGGACGTGTCATTATCTTGATCATATTTATTCCCACGAACAGTTGTTTCTCCACCACCACAATTAATAAACAAGGAATGGTCTGCAAGAAAAAATTAACATATATCATAATATATTCTGCAACATTTAAGGTCTCGTTTAGCACACCGTATAGAGTACTGTATAGAACTAATTATACGAATCCGGTTGTTTGGTGATGTTCCATATTAAATAGACTCTGAATTAAGCCTCACCTATTATATACTGCCCACGCCGTATAACTAACACACTCTAAACCCTCTGTATTATTTAGTCGGGTAGGAATTTGCTTTCTCTCTCCGTCCCCTTGATCCACCGCACCCACCACCAACTCTTGACGCCGTGTCCTTGGCGAACCACAAGGCATTGCTAAAGACCAGCCGATGCCTCGCCAACGACCGCACCATCGACGAATTGATGCCCTAATTACAGATTTGAGGAAGATGCTGAAAGTGATGATGAAGCATGTTCTCTGTCTTTGCATCGGCTTCGTTTCGTCCTCTAGAAAAGGGTTTTACAGACTTACCCATCTTTTTGTGTTTAGAGCTTCTTTCGATTTGGAAATGCAAAATTGTGAGCAACTCTGTTCGGTTTGCTGGGTTGGGGAAGATGCAGTGGCGAGAAGCCGTGTTCAGCAATTGAAGTGTTCACGAATTGACTAAGGGTGGGGGTGGGTATGGTGTTTGTCGCCGGATTTGATTGAGGGTGGTGTGGCGATGGTGTTTGTTGGGGTGTGGGGTGGACAAGGGCGCTGAATTTTTTGTTTCTGTTTTTTAATTTAAAAAAATATATTAATAAGAAAGTTTAAAAGAAAAAAATAATTTGGAGGCAGAATATTTCATCACAAATTTGGGTTTTCTTTTTGTCCTTTTTTTCTCATTAATAAAATTAAGGGGTGTGATATCCACACACCCCTTTTTACTTTTCACACACCCTTTTACTTCTCGGCCGTCGGATCGGATGAAATGAAGAAAATCTAACGGATAGAAATTAACAAGGGTGTGTGAAAAGTAAAAAGGGGTGTGTGGATAGCACATCCCTAAAATTAATAATAGTTCGAACTCTTTATTTGGGACAGTACCAAAGGCCGTATTATTTATTAGTTATTAGTCTAATACTACATCAAATATCCGATTAATTTAGTCAGTACCATTTGATCATATCTAACTAAAATAATCAGTACAGTTCGAGCTGCCAAACAAGATCTTAGTTTGTAATTTTCAGGCTGCGAAGAATAAACTTACACTTTGGATTGTTTTCAGGACAGTATCTGTTCTCCATCCTGAAAGTAGATACCAATATGTTATAGAAGGTTCTGATGATTGAGTCTCTTACTAATACAACAGGAAAAAAACATACATTACTGGCTCATTGGTTGAGGAGTTGCGGCAGCATGCAAACAAGTTCCTGAATAAAAGTTAAGGTCATGAAACAAAATATTTTATAATTGATACTGCCCCCAACTTAAGTGATGTGCAACAGTAATTGTGGAGTTTTAAACAAAATGTCTCGAAGCAATTAGTAGTGGAATGTGGAAGTAGAACCATTCAATTTCGTCAACAGAAACATTAAGGACAAGAAAGAACATATCCTCACAGTTGTTGGTTGCTTAGTACTAGAGAGCCTCCTCCTGAAAAATTGTTGAACGAAAGATCTCTAAAAGATAACATAACATGTGTCAGTCTCATTAATTAATTTGTACATATGAGCAAAAACTTAAAGCTGTTACAAATGAAAGTTCTTCTAACTTCGGTTCAGAATATGAAGACATACATCCTAGTTTGGAAGCCGAAGTACCCATGTATCCAAGGTGGGATTGTCCCGTCAAGCATATTTCCAGAAAAAGACCTGAACATAATTAAGCGTATATATCATATTAACGCATGTAATTAACAAGACTCAGACCTGTAATTAATCTAAATTCTTCCAGTTAAGAATGTTATTCCTTTACATGTCAGTCATATTTGAACTCATATTCTGAGGGAGGCCACCAGTTAACTTATTGAAGCTCAAGTCTCTGCAAGACAAAACACAAGGAGGATTAACATTAAGGGAGTTTTGATCAACAAAATAAACTCAATTCTGGTTCCGTGTAATTGGCTGTATATTGTGAAATAAAAAAATAGAAAGATATATCAAACGGTGCTTAATTAATAGTCCGATGATGAGGTTAAGGGTTTGTAGGAGATTACTTCTATAATGGCTAAAAGTACTTTCTAGCAGTTAAAATCACTTATGACTGCGTTTGTCACAAAAAGTAATAAATGATTTTCAGTCATAAAAGTGTGTTCTGAAAAAAATAGTGCACGTCATATGTTTTTTCAAGAAACACTTCCAAATACTTTTACACGAAATCACTTAAACTTTTAATAATAAAAAACTAAAGTTTTTTTTAAAGAAACCACTTCTAGAACTAAAGTTTTTTTAATGAAACCACTTCTAGCATAAGCGCTAATGAGTATTAAACAAGCCCTAAAACTGATTCAGTTTTCTTTCCAGCCAAATTAACAGGACAACTCCAAAAGCAAAATTACAAAAGTGAAGTGAAATTACAGGTATCTTAGAGATGTCATTTCTTCACCAATGTATTTGGGGATTGGGCCGGTGATTGAGCAGTTCCTCAGTGTTCTGTAGAAAACCAACGTGAAGAATGAAAAATGAAGCCTTTGGGCACAAAC
Organism: Malus baccata; assembly: GCA_006547085.1. Lineage (NCBI taxonomy): Eukaryota > Viridiplantae > Streptophyta > Magnoliopsida > Rosales > Rosaceae > Malus > Malus baccata. The sequence goes on along the minus strand of VIEB01000175.1, from coordinate 30,952 downwards.
TGGGCTAGAAGCAATTATTACAACAAACCACTCACAGAGAAATGAAATTGGTACTGTTGGCGATTTTTAGTGGTAATTGGAAACTATTATTTGCCAGGTCACTTATCAACCTGCAGAGGAATAAATATATATACATTTTCAACCTCTAATCATAATATATATAGAAAAAATTAGTATGCGATCCCTAATTACTAATGTTCATTGATTTAAACCTTATTAGTTTTCAGATTTTGATCCAAGTTCCTAGCATTAATGCAATAATGAATTTACATGTTAGTTACATAATTTTTTTAAATAAAAATTAATAAGTGTTTTCAAATTTTTAATCTTATATGTACCCATTTATGTAATTTTTTCAAATTTTTAATCTTAAAATGTACCCATTCTTAAATATACCAATTTGTTATATGTAAAATGTACCCTTTTTTGCTAGCAAAAAAACTGTAACCTTTTTTTTTATATAAAATCTATTAAATTTTTTTCTAATCCATTTTTAAACTTATATGGATACATTATTTTTATTTGATTTGAGAATGTATTCATGTTAAGTTTTATCAAAAAAATTTACTAATGTTATTAAGCCTAATATCTATTATTTTTTTGTGTGGTTTTGAAGAATGTACCCATGTTTTGGTACAATAATTTTTTGTTAATTTTGATGAATGTACCCATGTCTACACACACACACACACACACACAATAGTATAATTTATATTTTAATATTTTTAATCCCACAAATTATGGGTTTTTATTTAAAATCTCATTAACATAAACAACTATAAATTTCAATTTTTAATTTAAAAAATATAGTAACATAAATAGAAATAAATTATCATATTAATTTCAGGAACTTAGATAAAAAATTAAAAATCAACAAGGTTTTAATCAAATAATATTGATAGATAATGACCGAATCCAAAGTCTCATATATATATATATATATATTATAGAACCAGCAAAGTGAAAGAAAGAGGAAGATGTCCTATACAGATGCTGAAGGTTTTGCAAGCCGAATATTTTTTCAGTCAAGTTTCCTTCGAAATTGTTTCCCACGAGCACCCTGCACGCCGTGTAAAAAATTTGTCTTTTTAAGAAACCTTAAAATTACTACCTGCTAAGTGTAAAGCTAAAAATTACTTACAGTTGTGTGATAGTAGTCCAGTTGGCTATGGTTTCAACTGGTAAGGGACCAGAAATGTAATTCCCGGCTATTGAACTGTATGCATTCACCAGTCACCATCATATTCTCTTAATTATTTAATTAATGTGTGGCAACCCTCAAATTAATCATTGACAGGAGTGAACACTTACAACTTTTTCAGGCTTTTGAGGTTTCCATAAGTTTCTGGAAATTTCCCACTCAAATAATTGGCTGACACATAGCTGCAACAATGAAAGAGACACTTCTATGTTGATTACTTTTGCATATTAACTCTTGATTATTATTTCTATTTTATTTAGTTTTTAAGCGATGAGGATTTTTTTTTTTTTTTTTCAATTAAACTTACAGGATTGTGAGATTTTTCAACTTTCCGAGGCTTTCTGGAAGAGGACCAGAGAGCTGATTCTCAGACAGATCCCTATCGGAAAAAATGAGAAAAGACTTCTTAGAATTAATGTTTTAGAAGATTATATATATATAGATATTATCTAAACATGCATGCAAATAAAATCACAAGTCTATAAGTATAACTATATGTGGTGTAAGCAAAGAACAAACATAATTTTAAGACTCGAAAGATCTCCAAAATCCTCAGGAAATGAATTAATGAATTAATGTAAAGCATGCATGAATGAAATGAATTAATGTATCACAAATTAAAATCATGATGAGGTGGAGGAGAATAAGAAAATAAATAATTAATTAATGTACTCACAATTCAGTAAGATTCGCCAGTGAACCAAAACTTCGTGGTATATCTCCGCTAAGCAAGTTGTATTGCAGATATCTATACATAGAGCGTGAAAATGACTTGATAAGAATTTTAACAAAAACAATTAACGGAAATTAATCAAGATGACTCTCCATAATTAAATTTGCGACATCAAGCCCTTACAGCCATCGAAGAGAAACCATGCTCCCTAAGCTTGCTGGTATTGAACCGTTGAGTTGATTTTGCGATAGATCCCTTTATACAGAGAACCCCAATTCAAAACACTAATTTTCACAAGTACGTACTAAAGCATCCAGTTGATTGATTAACAATGAATTTCAATGTACAACTATCTAGTATATATTTGTTGGAGCAATATTAGAAAATATAAAAATAATAAAAGAACTCTAATGATAATAATCATACAAAAATTCACAACATAAATTATGTACAAAATTAATATAAACAACTAGAGAGAAATTAAGAAAGATTGACAAACTTAGAGATTGAGGCTTGTATAAATGCAATGTCCTGAAGATAGAATTTCGCCCCTACTCTTGTGCTTATAGTTCGGTAGGTGTCCATCTCCTAGGATTCAACAATCTATAATCCGAAGTTGAAACACTGCAATCTTGGGATTATGACGAACCTTATATATTTCATACTCTTAAGACACGACTCGAAATTGAACAACAAAGAAAAAACATAGAGTACAAAGAAATACTCTTATGTCCAGTACGATCTAATTAACTCTCTGTCTCATTCTGCTTTTACACGGCTGTGATTAAGAGTTATAAAGAACCCAAGTGACTTCTAGGAATGGTTGTAGTGGCTGCTCATGAATTGATGCCACCTTTTCATCTAAGAACGCTGCTTGGTTGTTGAAGTTTCAGCAGGAACTCCTGCTGAAACGTTCAGCAGCCAAGTATTTTCCTTCATCTAATTCATACACCATTACAACAGTCATGTCTTTTGCATAATGGTACTGCTTCACTATTTGGTTTTATTAAGAAACCTAATTATATGCACTTTTGCGTCAGTGACATATATTTTTTCATTCAATCTTTGAAATTAAATATTATAATATAAATTTCCAACAATATTTACTTACAGGACTTGGAGATTCTTCAATTTCCCAAAGGTATCTGGTATTCCGCCATGAAGTTTGTTGTTGGATAGAATGCTTTTGATATGATATTTGAAAGAAAGAAAAAAAAAATTTAATTAGATTGAACTTATAATTTCTTTAAACCCTTGCTCAATGAATATTTTTGTGAAGGGTAGTTCTTTTTACACCCCAGAGTTGTCATGAAGTCTGCAATATAACATAAACAACTGAAATTACATTAAAGATTGGTAGGCAGACAGAGTGAGATTAACGTACAGGTAGGTTAGGCTTTTAAGATTACCCACACTTTCATGAATAGTTCCAGTTAAACCTAAGTAGCTCATTCTACTGCCACACAAAATGAGTCCACACAAAAAAAGGTTAGTATACCATTAATTAATTAATTATATGTACATATATGTATATATTAAACAAGATTTAACGTGTATATGTGAAATATTGTTTCATACATACATTCCAGTGATCCGGCATTCATTCACGTTAGCGCAATGACATTCGATGATAAAACCGTAAGTCCAGACTACGTCACTGCAATATGTCTCTTTAATGATTTGCTCTGGCCTTAGCTCTAAGGTGCTCATAAAGACACTGAGAGCATTCACTGCCAATATTTCGTTAAGTAATTAATAAGTACGATGATCACGCCTCTTAGCTGAAATTAATTAATTAAACATGTGTTTGTGATCCACTTTGGGTTATATATAATCATGTTTGAAGGCGATATACTCAGAAAGTTAGTTGATGATTAAAATAGATAGAGTGAAATTGGTAATGAGTACCTTCATCATCTGGTAGCAAGTCGGCTCTACAGTGGAATTTGGATTGAGGCCAGTGTCCAAATTGCCAAAGTAGAATATGGTAAAAAACAAGAAGCTTAGTAAGCTGCAGTCTTAGAGAAGGCTTACTCATTTCTATTGCTAGCTCGTCACTAGTTATAGAAGATAGTTTGCTCCATCAATCTCGATTGCCTATATATACTAGTGCCGGAGGGAAGAAGGGACCAGGGTGGGGCTAGGCCCTTCCTCACTTTATTTTTAGCCTACTTGTTCTCTACTGCAGCCTTTCAAATTCGTTTCGCATCCCAATTTTTACACTAATATTTGTATTTTACTCTCTCATCTCTCTTGCAAATTATGATTTTGTTTTTTGTTAAATTGATCTATCGCATTTTTTTTTAATTGATTATCAAATTTATTTTGGATTTGTAAACTTGAGCGAGTATTTTTGCAATATTGTGAAGAGCAACCTATACAATTGAATGGGTGATTTTGTGGATAAAGAATTGTTTGGTTACTTATATTGATAAATATATTTTAAATAGTATAGATGACGAGTTTATCATGATACGGTTTCAAAATATGAAAATTCGTCGAGTACAAGTATGATTGTTGTGAATTATTATCGATGAATTTATTATTTTGGACTCATATCATATTATATTTGTTTTATTTTATTTTTTGTAATTTTGTAGATACTATCCGTTTAGATTTTTTTTTAACATTTGAGGTAGTGCTATTCACACATCATTTTCACCTCTCACACGCTTTAGTTAAATTGTCAGAAAATTGAGAGATTTGTGTGAGAGATAAAAATGAATGTGTGAATAATATCACCTTAACATTTATGAAATGTTCCGCCTCACATGAAATCATGGTTCCGTCATTGTATACTACAAAGCCACTTGAAAAATGTAAAAATTTAATAAAAAAATCCGAAAATTTAAAAAAAATTAAAAAAAAAATTGATTTAATTTTTCTATAAATATTTTATCATTATCTTCCATCTTACACCACAATTTTATATTTTCTCAAATACCTTGGGTTGTAATTTCTTATTTAATGACACTTGGTACAATGTGACCGATTAAAAATTCTATCCAAAATTACAAATAAAATTATTTTTTATTTTTTATAAAATAAAAAATACTAATATTTTATTGCCTATTGCCTATACTATTCGGTTTAGGGATGGATATGCAAAAGGTAATGACTGTTCATTAAAGATAATTATTGTTTATTGGTGGGGATTGAATAGGAAGTTTCCCTAAGAGGCCTTCCTTACGCTGGAGTTGCTCTTAGGCTATCCTCACTCGATTGCTCAGTCGGGTTGTGTAAGGCCACTGTAATGATCCGAAATTTCTAATTCGGAAGCTAATTACTAAGATAGGCCCCAAATTCATTTTCTTAGCAAATTTCACTAAAAGATTTATCTCAGGTATTTTATTATGGCTGCATCTAACATTCTCATTAGATTGTCTACGTACCCTACTAAGGGATCAAACCATTCGTAGTTCACATTACGCTTTTAGAACAACATACTAAAACTTCATTTTAATCCAACGGTCAGATCTCCGCCAATCACAACATTCGAGTGGCAGTCGACGTTTTAATTTACTAACTTGCAAATCCAATTCGAGAAGATCCATACGTTGGATTCTTGGTTCGTAAGTTCCTAAGGTCTTCAAATATTATGTACTATAATGTCTCGAAGTTTGGTGACGATCCAACGGTTGAATGGTTGTCAATTACGAAAAATCGTACGGCGATACAATTATTCGAAAAATTTGAATATTTGAATCATCGCATCAAATTTCAATGAACGGACTTTGGATATGGGCTCAGGACATCAAGGATGTCTCGCTGTCCAAAATCCATGTAAACAGATTTCACCCCACGCGCCGCCGCGCGTGGTGGTTTCCGACGACAGAAAACCCATTTTTTTGTCTAACTCCAAATTCTACCAAAATTTATAGGACGATAGAGTTCAACAAAAGGAACAAGTTTTATATCTACCACGAAGTCCAAAAGTGGACGGAAGAGGGTCAATTCCGCTGATAAAACCGGCGGGTGCCTAAAGCTTCCCAGTGTCGATTCGTCGCCCAAGGTGGTCTAACGGGATCAAAGCTGGTCGGGATTTACTCCTGGGATGATGGGCTACAAAACCCAAGTTTTGGCATTGGCCATCGCTTTGCCGATTCACCGGAAAAATGAAAAGGGTGACCGGAGCACCATTGGTTTTCATCGGCTTTTATGGCCTCACACCGCCACATACGGTGGCTAATCAAGGTGGTTTGTGGTTGGATTATGTAGAGGGGAGTGAGAGCTTCAAGATGGTGGTGGTGGCGTCGAAAAATTCCATTTGAATTGGTCGGAATCGACCTCGGAAAATGGGAGGTCGCGGGAGGACAAATTGAGGTTTTTCTGGGTTATTTGGGCATTTTCACCAGGTTTCCAAAGTGAAAACCTTCTAATTTCAGGGTGACTAAATAGTAATTATAGACTCTCTACTAGTACTAAGGCCACATGTTTAAAAAGTCTCACTACTTCCGAAGCTCGTAACTTCTTAGTTTTAACTCGGAATTAGGATTCGTTTGCACCTACGCGCTTATTGGGTCATTCTCTATTCAAATATATTTAGAAATACGATAAAATATATAAGGATAAAATACGTCCTCATAAAATTATGTTTAGTCAAGGAGAGACATTTTCGTCTTTTCACTTTCCGATAAATTTTTTTCCACATAATCATATATTTTAAATTTTTCAGGGTATTACAGCCACAAGTAGCCCGACTAATTTGGTTGGGGTGAAGAGAATTTTTCGGATTTTGGGAATTCAATTGCCTAATTGGTCGGGCCATTCGGATGAGGTGGACTTGCTGTAATAGAGATAAACTCACATATGTTGGTGAATCCTAACTTTATTTGAAAATGTTGCAAATGTGATAAGTATAGACTTACTCATTTCATTAATTTTCTCTTATTGGAATCTTGATATATGTCACTTCAATGGTTAAGATAAATAAAAGAGTAATATTTCACTTACTACATTTGTATCACATCTCTAATAAAAATAGGACCCACTAATACATATAGGTCATATCTCTATTAGAAAGATAGTACAGATATTGTAGGAAAAATATGATAAGAGTTAGCATTTTTTGTTTTTTTGTTTTTTGTTTTTTTAGAAAAAGGCCTGATTCAACATTCAAAACTTATTGAAAAATGTACTGAAGTTATGCACAAGTGATGGAAAACTAAAACCTCGGAGGTAATAAGTTTTGAACTCGTGAAAAATACGTGACTCCAAACAAATCAAATCAATAGCTCCTTAATTGTATGGAGCGAATAAGTGCTCTTTAGTTTGGATTGTATTATGTTGATGCACAAAATCAGTGAGGATTTTGACACAACAGAAAGTGTTAAGTTTGTAACATTCGCTAGATTGCTTCGGTCATTAGTATGGATAAATATGTAAATGGATAGAGACATAGAAGCAAACACAAGATGTACGTGGTTCATCCAGATTGGCTACATCCACGGAGTAGAGGAGTTCTCATTAATTGTGAAGGGTTTACACAAGTACATAGGTTCAAGCTCTCATTTTGTGAGTACAAGTGAATAATTTAGTACAAATGACATTAGGGAATATTGTGGGAGAATGATCTCATTTTATAGAAGAGAGTTTCTAGCCTTGTTCTGACATTGACACGTGTCGTGTTGTGATTGACTTCCGATGTTGACACGTGTCGCGCTATGATTGGCTTCTAATGTCGACATGTGTCGCTCTGTGATTGACCTCCTAGTTGGAGGGAAACTCTTTTGGATCCTTGACGGTATAACGTTGACCGGTGCTCGGTAATTTCGGGATTGGTCAAGTATGGTACAAACATATTAAATTAAGTATCAATGTACTTATGACGCCTCGAGTCGATGGCTATACATGAGATGCACATCTAATGTTACACTATCGTATTTTTTATATCATATTTGTACTAATTCTGTAATAGAGGAAGATCTCAATTGAAAGTGATGTAGAACCTTTTTTAATGATTAAATTACATGTCCAACAAAAAACATGACTAAATTACATGGGAGAGATTATATTCACACATCCCAAATTACTTTCTCCACACTATTTTTATTTTTTAGTATTTTTTAATATTTTACACATCACAAACATTTGATAGAAAAATATTAAAAAATTAAGAAGGTATAGGAAAAGTATTTTAAGGTGTGTGAATATACTTTCAATGGTTGAGATGTAAATTGATGACATGGAAATTAATTTGACTAACCCTTTTTAAACAGTGTACATCACTCTAATGCTCCTTCACTTTCCTTTTTTGGCTTTTTCTTTTTCCTTTTCTTTTCGCATTTTCTGCTCTCTTCTATTAATTCTCACTATTATCCATGACACCCAATTAAAACATCAATGACGTTTTTTGTTAAAAACGTCATTCATATCGTTTAAAGATGTTTGTTAAGGATTAGTGATATCCACACTCATTTTTATTTCTTACACATTTCTTTCAATAAAAAAAATGAATTAAAGAAGATCAATAAAAAAAAATTAATAAGGATGTGTGGGAAGTAAATGGTTCTTTTGAGTGTGTTTTTAAAATGACTGAAAACGTTTTTGGTGAAAATATTTTTGAAACCAATCTTTAGTCAAATCCAAGTGAAAACATGAAAAACACTTTAAGTAATTCCTACAAAAAAATCCTAAACCCTACACTTAAAGTAATTTTGAAACTCAAAATCAATTTCACTAAAAATGTTTTAAATTATTTTAAAATCAAATCTAAACGAACCCAAATACAAATGTGTGAATAACATTTTGTTTTTAAAAGGCGGAACAATTAAAAATTATACCAAAAGAGAACAAGCGGAATAAATGAAGGCAGCACGGTACTTGAGGGCTGCGGGTCTGCTGTCCAGTAAGTGGTGTCTCTTCTATATCTCCTCTTTTATTTTTTTGACACGTCATACCACTTAACTCTGTGATTTTTAAATAAATTAAAGTAAATAAATAATAAATGTTCGTCTTCTCTCATTCCAGTGTTTAACCATTTTTAATATGTTTTTTAAAACAAAATCTTCACAACAAAACCCAACACTGGGAGCCCGGAAAAACCTCATTTCCAGTCTCGTCCGCTATTTTCTTGTCTGTTCAAATAATACCCAGTCGTGATCGACCCAGCCCGTCAAACAACAAATTTTATGTAAATTTTGGTTCGAGGAAGGAAGAAATTTGGATTTCGTGTAGATGGGGGAGGCTTTGGCGAGGAGTTGGGGTAGCCGTTGCTGAAGTGGGGTTGGCTGGCGTGGGAGACTGTCGGGGTCGGGCTAGGTGGGGAAGCGGTGGCTGTAAGTTTCATTTTAGTTTTTTTATTTTTTATTTTTTTTTATTAAAAGTTAGCGGGTTAAGGTTAGGTTTAAATGACTAGACATGTGTTAGAGAAATAAAAGAGGAGACAGTTGAGTCACTAACTTAGGAAAACACGTGGTATACTCATCATCCTATTTATCACTGTTAGATGAATTTAAATTTCGAGATTGGTGTAGTGAATAAGCACAAATCTCAAAATTCAAATTTATCTATCGGTGATAAATAGAATGGTAAATATACATTACACTAAATAATGGTAAGTAAAAATGCACTCACAGCAGCCAGAGTCGAGTCTCTTCTTTCTCTTGCTTAGTCATACCCCCACCTCCAAAGGGCCCCCATTAATCAATTGTGAGATTTGATTATTTTGTTTATTTTTTGGGCAGAGAGAATGGAGAGATGGAGAGACATTAAGGCTTTAATATCATTTGTTGCTGAAAATTAAAGACTGCCTTTAATTTAGGTTTTGCTGTAATTGTTGTTTTGCAATTTGGACAAGTGTTTCTAGTTTCTACTTTAATTTATTCATCTTTTTGTTTTGTTTCATGGTTTCTTTTATATGTTTACTAATAATTTTGTTAATTGATCACATGTTTTAAAATTTCTTTTAAGGTAAGGGATCTGGAGACACATGTTTTTAACGCATGTTTTGACACCTATTTTGTAGGATCCATTTCATAATGTATTTCAAAAATCCGAACAGTTCATATTTTAGTATATCATTCATATATTATCCTTGCAAAAAATTAGACAAATCTGAAACCATTATGACATTCATTTGTAGTAAAGAAAATAGACGAATACAGTTCTACAAAGACACATTAAGTTTAATTCAAAGGTCATATGGTTTTGAATTTGAGTGATTTTTGGTAGACATGATCTTTGAGAGAACACGTAAAAGATTAATCGTTCGGATCGTTGAAATACATTACAAAGTAGGCTCTACAAAAACGTGTGTCAAAAGCGTGTCTTCGTATCCCAACCCTTCTTCTAATTATGATACTAATATATGATAATTTTTTAACTATTTCAGTATCCTTTAGTGAAATTATGTAAATCTGACTTATTAATTATATCGGAGCAACATGGCATGCTTATAATTTTTTAACAGGACTCCTTGTGGAGCCAAAAATAATCCCAAAAATTCACAAGGCGACACATGGATGTTTACTCAAGAAAGACAAGATTGCCCTCAGGGCTCTCAAACATCCCCATTCGCAACTAAGCATCACTAAAAGTTCAAGCAGCAGACTACGACTGCTTACAGCTCCTCTGCTCATGGGATGGAAAAGTCAAATGTATTAAAGATAAGGATTAATTACGAAATCCTATCTTTAATACAATTTTAAATGAAGACGAACACATCAAGTAAGAATCCCTATCACAATCAATTAGGGATATTCCCATCGTCATTCCAAGATATTATCTCCTATTTAATATCTTGGAAAAATTCTTTCCTTGCGGATCCTACGGATGACATAACTTGGCCAATAGGAAGCCGTCATGTGTATGGCAAAACCCTACACCCATGGCCGGTCATCTCCTCCTATATATACCCGCATATTTGATTGGAGTTTTGCTTAACATAATTAGGTCATATCTATAAACAATTATTATCCTGACCAGGGTCGTCTCTGAGATTTTAGAGGCCCTATGCAAAATTTGAAAGAAGGCCCCTCCTTAAGATAAGTTTTTTTTTTTTTTTTTTTTTTTTTTTTAAACAATGTATTGATGCTAGAAAACAGTCACTTAAATCAAAACAAATTTTAACACTCGCTGAATGCTAGTTTACAAATGTCATTAATTATAAGTAAAAAGAGTTATAAACATAACCTTCACTAAATAATAAAAAACAGTTCATTCTTAATTAAACAACCAAACATGAAAAACAAAAAAACAAAAAACTCTAATTTTGAAGTTTCACTTGAACATATAATATTATTATATATATCGTTTTTCGGGTGTTATTATTGGCATACAAAATATCTCTTTGTACTCCAAATTTTTATATTTAAAAAGGAAAACAAAAATTACTCTTATAAGAGGTGCACAAAGAGATTTTAAAGTACTAACACAAACAATTTTTTTTTAAAATATAGAACTGATTACATAATATTAGATAACAAAAATTTTGGAGGCCCCTTCAAATTTGGGGCCCTGTACGACCGCACATTTCGTTCCCCTTCAACGCCCCCTCTGATCCTAACTGCCAGTTTTTTATTCATTGCACAAAACTTGTGTTTCATGCATAATCTGTCATTTTGCTTTTGGCATCAAAATTCAAGAGTCAAGTTTTTCCAAAAAGCTCCACTTACCATCTAAAAGTTAAGCTTTAAATCACCTTTTAGAGTTTTGTCCTGAATGTTTTAGTCTGAGTCAGCAGGCACGTAGAACTACTGGGTCCTGTATTTCTGTAAGAGAAGTAATGAGAAAAATATCCCTGATTATTTCACAAACTGGATCTATACAAGCCTAGCTAATTTCTGTTAATTAATATATGGAGCTTATTTAAATAGACTGACTTTTTTTTTTTTTTTTTTAAAGAAACGATAGTTGTTTTATTAATATCAAGGAGTTAACAAACAATCATCTGAGAGGATACCCTGAATAAACGATCCGACCATTGGATCGTCACCAAATTTTGATACATTAAAATACGTAATATTTGAGGACCTTGGGAACTTACAGATCGGGAATCCGATGCACGGATCTTCTCGAATTAGATTTGTAAGTTCGTAAAATAAATTGTCGACTACCACTTGAATTCGTGATTGGCGAAGATCCGACCGTTGGATCGTAATAAAGTTTTAATATGTTGATCTAGAAGCATAATGGGAACTACGAATAGCTTGATCCCTTCATAAGGTACATAGGCAGTCTAACGAGACGGTTAGATGCAGCCATAAAATAACCCAAATTTAATATCGTGCTGGATTTCTTTTAAGGAAAGAAATTTATTATGATTAATAGCGTAGAGATTAACCATGATTTTATTTTGGCTTATCACCGGTTTTAGCTTCCAATTTAGAATTTTGGGTCGTTACAAAGTGGTATCAGAGCGAATGATCCTACTCTACAATATGCAATATTCTCGAGTTCATGTTGATGTGAATTATGATTAGCATTGAGATTGCATTATTTCATAATTCATATGAATAATGAGACATTTATGTGAAATGCATACATATTGCGAATCACTGACGTGTGTGGAATATTCTTGAATTCTTATTATTGTGAAATATGTTATGCAAGTTGTCGTCCTTTACACATATGTCTATGAATGATTGAATTTTTTTTAGTGGCGTACATGCAAATTTGATTGGAATCTTGCTTGAAATAATTGGGTCATATATGTGAACAATTATTAGGTCATATATCTATCAACAATTATTTTCCTATCTACCACTTTGTGATTCATTGCACAAAACTCGTGTTTCATGCACAATTTGTCATTTTACTTTTGGCATCATAATTCAAGAGTTCAACTTTTCAAAAAATGCCCCACTTACTGTCCAAAAGTTAAGCATTAAAATTTCACAAGATAGATTTTGTTTAAAGCTTCATCGTACGAACGAAAACCATGGTTACTAAAAGGCAATACAATAATAGAGTACTTAGTGCCAGCATTAAGGGGGACCATCAAGGCTTTAATATCAATTGTTGCAGAAAATTAAAGACTACTTTTATTTATGTTTTACTATAACTGTTGTTTTGCAATAAGTGTTTATAGTTTCTACTTTAATTTATTCATCAATTTGTTTGTTTCCTGGTTTCTTTTATACTATAATGATTTTATTGATTGATCACATAATTTAAAATTTTTTAAGATTAGGAACTAGAAAGACGCGTTTTTGTTGTTGATTATTCATTATTTTGTTTTGTTTTATGGTTTTTTTGTATATGTTCACTAATGATTTTGTTGATTGACCATATGATATATTAAGGCTTTAATTTCATATGTTGCGGGAAATTAAACTATCCTTAATTTTGCACAGGATCTGTTGAGTTTACATGATTCAAGAAAGCCAAAAAGATTATAGGGAATAAATTAAACTCAAGGAATTATGCCTGGACATATATTTTATGGCGAATCATTCGATGCTATAGATAATCACATTCTTTTGCTTCCTCGGACCATCCTCATCACATACTTTACTTAAGGGATAATAATTATCTGTTCAATCATTCATGTTTTAAATAATAATTAGAAACAAAGTTGGATATCTGTTGGAAGCGGCAGTCTAGGCATAAGTTAACACAGCCTCCTACTTTATTTGAGAGATATCATTCAGAATGCAATTATAGGCATGTCCATGTCGTTGAAATGATCTAAAACAATGAAGAATATGAAGTCTTACCTCATGTGAAGCTTTTGAAACGTCGATCTCATACTCCTTTTTTTTCTTTTCCTAATTAACGTATTTGTAGTTTTATTGGTTAGGATTGTGTTCCACAATAGAGGGCGATAGTGGTTTTAAGAGGTGAAGAAGATAAATAATTTTGTGATACACGTAAAAAGTGATTGGGGTGTCTAAAATATATATATATATATATATATATATATTTTTTTTTACATTAGTACCAAAAGATAATTGCTTGTGAGACTCGCTCAAAAGTGAGTCCAACCCTCCCCTGAGTCCCCTCTTGGATTCCACGTGGTTTAGTTTTCAAAAGACGCAATGGGCTTTATTGGAAAAGGATCCTTGTCGGATCATTTTCCTAGGGATCCTAGCGATCTTATGATCATGATCGTTGATCGTATATCGAACGATCATAAATCATTTTAAAATTTAAAATTTAAAATTAAATATAAATAGTACCTAACGAAAACTAACCACATGATATATGGTAAATGGTCACGATCGCGGGATATTTTTCCGGCTTTATTCATTTACTTTTATTTCCTGTTATGCCCTCCATCAAGCCTAGGAACCAATAGAGATGACAATGGAGCGGATCAGGTTCGTATACGTCATTTTTATATCCGAACCCGTTTATTTTCTCCGAACTCGAAACTGGAGAATCTTCTAACAAGTTTTCTTCTCATAACTAAACTCGTCAAGTAACGAATTGTTTATCGACCACGGTTTTTCTTATAATTAAATTGTAAATTTTAAATAAAACAAATTTAAATAGACTACTGATACAAATGCATATAATGCATATATTAAATAAGATAAAATATTAAATATTAAATAGTGTTATTAATACAATTGATACTAATATTATTAAAAGCGAAATTAATACTCTAAGCATATGATTTATATCTATAACTACATTAATAAAATCCTATTTGTCAATAAAAAAAGGGTAAAAAGATAATTTTATATTCCACAACAAAACAAAATCATGGGCAATAAAGTAAATTTACACAAACTAAATTTTACAGTTTTTTTTTTCAAAACCTCACCCAAGAGTGATCCTAACATCATCTAATTTTAAAAAATAAAATATAAATAAAAAACTTCTATCTCTAATCCACTTTCTTTTTTTCTCTCTTTCTCCTTCCCATTTTAAAATAAAAAATAAAAAATATTCTCACACACAAAGTGTAGGGCATATGTTAGTTATTAATAATACAATGCATATAGGTACTAGTACGGACTTAATGCATGATTATTGGTAACTATTCTCTATATAATAAATATTTATATTTTTTTTATTAAAATGGAAACATTTCGGTTTCGGGCATGAGTTCGGGATGGATACCCCAATAACCTAACCAAACCCAAAATCAAAAAATTTATCCGATAGTTATCCATAACTATAAAGTACCCAAAATCTAATATGAAACCGAACCATTAGATCAGTTATTTACGGGGATTGAGTTTGATAGATTAAATTGCCTTCCTTATGAAGCGTTAACCCATATTCTTCTTCCTCTCCTTTTTGCGAGAGGGTTAAAATGGGAAACAAAAATATATCTAATGTCTGGTTTTTCTTGAAGTGGGCCCCATTTTGAAAATTTCATCTAAATGCTAGTGGAAATCCACGTGTCTAGCTAGTCCATGCAGACTTGCTTTTGGGCCAAGTATAGTAATCGTGGTTCCCCTTCAGACGGTTGCCCATAACATGTAATTAAAAAAATTTGTTTATAGTTTTGTGAAACTCATTTTATTAAAACTCTCTATTTTTATGTCCATTCCGCAAATATTTAAAATTACATTAATGAAATTCTCTTTATCAATTAATATAAAATGAAAGACATCTTTATATTTTATCACAACAACAAAATTAAGGACAATAACATAATTTCACAAAATATTTTTTTTACCTTACCTACATGTAAGTTTATCATCTCAAATTTTAAAAAATAAATAAAAATAACCTCTCTCCCTCTGTTCCTCTCTTCTTCAGTTTTAGCAACCAAAGTAAAAAAATTTCACACACACTTTGTGTGTGAGCATATACTAGTGTTAAATTATGAGAATGATTAAAATCCCTAATTTATGCATCTTTCTTTTTTGTTTCCTATTTTGAATGTTCTTGCCATGGGGCACCTGCAACGCATATAAACAAAATAGTTACCTATCAAAACTAAAATAAGCAATATAAAATACCTTACCAAATCTATTTAGTATAAAGTTAACACGATACTCAAATTTATTTAGTAGGAGGTTAACTTCCCAAATTTATTTAGTAGAAAGTTAGAAGGGAAAATATGAACAACAAAACAAACATGTACTCTTATCTACCTGATAGAAAGGTAATTACACAAACAAAAGAAAGGTAATTACACAAACAAAATACGCAGCAAAAAACAATTTCTTTATATAAAAACATAGAATGTATCTACAACATAAAAAACAAATCGACATCCAAATACGTATGACACCCACACAGATTGAAAAACACAAAAACCCAAACTCATCATACCTCCAATATAGGCAATGGAACTTCGAAAACTGAAACATTATATAAACATGAATCTTACAATTGCGTGCCTTATATTTATTGGCATTGTAGAGTAAATATAGGAGTGCGATATTTACACAATCTTTTTTTACTTTTTACACACATTTTTAAGTTTTGACTTTCAAATCGGATGAATAGAATAATATCAAAAGACATAAATTAACAACGGGGTGTGGATGTACACCCTTAAACATAAGAGGAAAAAGAGAAAAGAAAGTTGAAGAAGATTCATGGAGGTGGCAAGTGCCAAAATTCCAAATAAACTGCAGTTCAATTATTAACAAGGGGAATTTGTTTAAGCAACTTTTAATCTCTTTTGGAATTGGGGCTGAATTTTGTAAAGCTCCTTCTATAGTTCTTGTTTTTTGGCATCTGCTACAGATGGCCTTGCTAATGGTAACCTGGGTCTTGTGGCTTGTGGTGGGGTTTTCCGAGATTCTGCAGGTTATTTGCTTGGAGGTTTCTCACTGAGCTTGTGGTATCGTACTTCTTTCTATGTAGAGCTTCATGCTATCATTCTTGTTGTGGAATTGGCTCACGCACGGGATTGGCAAAATTGACTCTTCTAGCGTGATATCTTGTTTTGCTTTTGGTTTTTGTTTTTTTCCTCCTCCTAGATCACTCCAGACTCATTGGAAGAAAGGTATTTTCCTATTGCAACACATGGTATTCTGTTGATCTCATGCATTTCGAGAAGGGAATGCAATTATTGATAAATTGGCCAATTTAGGGCTTCCCTCGTCTTCACTTGTTTGACATGTCACCCCTCTTATAGAGATTCTTCCTTTTTTGCAATCAAATTTCTTGGGTATGCCTTTCTACATGTTTATTTTCCCTTCTTGATGTGTAGTTTTTCTTTTTACCTAATTTTTGTGGATTTTCCTTTTTTGGTTTACCTGTCTTGCATGTTATTACCTTTTAGGTTTTATTTTAGAGAGCTTTGGTCATATGTCCACCCTTTCCTTTTCTTGTATTTTATATTTTCAAGAGGCTTAAGGTCTAGTCCCCTTTTTTTTCTTGCATTTTATATTTCAAGAGGAGTAATGTGTATGTTTCCCCTCTTTTCTTGTATTTTGTTTTTCTTGCTTGATAAGGAGCAAAGTTTTTGTCTTTCCCTACTAGGTATATCTTTATTTTTTTTATCAATAAATTCTTCTCGTACTGTCAAGGTTTTCTAAATTAAAAAAAAAAACAATTTCGAATCATAACAATTAAAAACCATTAAATCTGAATATGACTGAAAGATAACAATTTATTTAGTCTCCACTGAAAAAATAAGGTTACCCTACGGGTTTAATTATTAAAGGGCGATAACAATAATAGAGTTTGTCCTGACTTAAAGTTCATAAAGATGGACTTCGTTTAATGTTGTCATCCATTCCATGTTATATACGTCATGGCTATCTTCCGTCACCCACAAGAATCCATTACATGTTATATACACGTCATGGCTATCTTCCGTCACCCACAAGAACCATGATTACTAGAAGTCGACAACAATAAGAGTATTGTGGACCGGCAAAAGATAAAGAAGTTCCGAAGTAAGATTCTCTTCCTTTTTTTTTTCTTTTTTTCCTCCTATTTTTTTTTATTGGTCACGGTTAAGTCACGTCAATATCTTATATTAATTTGTTATAGAAAGAGAAAGACAAAATAATGAATGTGAGAGGAGATGATGAAAAGAGGAGGAAAGAGAATCATAGTCCAAAAGTGCTTGTGTTCTTAACCAAAAAGGAAATATGTCCAAACTCAGGAATATTTAAGAACTGATAATAAGATTTGACGACGCTAAAGAAATTTCGAAATTCACAATACTTTGTGAGAGCTGTTTCAAAGTTCAAAAATTAAACATAGAACCTCTGAATCAACAAAATGACGAAGAAGCCTGCGTATGCATGTAGTGACATGATTGGCTACCTTAAAGTGATGCCCTTGAGGAAACCAAAACTCAATGAGTCCAGAGAACTTTAGAGCAAAGCTCGATCTTCATACAATGATGAATATGGTAGAGTCTCAAGCCATTACACTGAAAATTACAAGGTTGAACAGTTAATGGACAAGAACATTAGTCAGTTGAGCTACAAACAAGTGACTAAGTTCACCTCTACCGAAATGTTTGTGGACAAGGTGCTAGGGTTTTACCACCGAGTACCAGACCCAGGTGAAGTTCAAGGAATATCCAAACAAGTTTGGATCTTCATCATCTAATTCCAACTACGACAACAATAAGAATTGCAACTCCTTTTGGAAATTGATGAGAACGTCTGTTACCGAGGAGTTTCCCAAGAAAAGCAATTAATGTAAACAAAGTCAACACTCGAAGAATTTGGTGCAAAGCTGACGGTCAAAGGTTAAGTAACTTGACTTCGTCGCTAGAGAAATCAAGAAGGTTATCGATAGAATAATCACCGAGGACTTGTTCTAAAGATTTACAAGAACTTCTTCAGTGGTAATGAATCTGAGAAAATTGCTTCGATCCCACCAATCACCACTTATTAGACTTCGCAATAATTAGCGTTGCCGCTTTCTCTAACACGCACTCCGAATATTTCGAGCAATTTCCAAGAGATATGACTTTGCCTGTCATTCCCAAGGAACGTATGTCGCAAAGTATCGTCCTATGTTGAAAGTCGTTCAACAATCCTCTTCATCACTACTGAGGCACAATCCCGACACGAATTCTTGAATTTCAACAAGAAGGTGACAATTAAAATAGAGAAAGGTTTGCACAACTGCTCTAAATGACACCAAATCTAGAAGTCCTGACATCCAAATGATGTCAAAACCGACACTTTACGAGAATAGAAGAGAATCCTAAGTATGCTCTGAACAAAACCACGCTTTGATACCAATCTGATACGCCCCGACCCTGATATTCCCTGAATGCCAGGATAGATACGTGCTGGCCGACACCTGAGGGTGACAAAAGCCATTAATTGATACAAAAGCTAAGAATAAGAAATAAATACTGGTTAGAAATTTAAAATACAATGAATTAAAAATTTAGAAACGTGTTCAGAGCATACAACTAAATAGAGTTCTAAAAGAATTAATATAAAATTTAATAAATAACGGAAGTGGGTCCTACACCGAGATGACTCGAATATGCCAAAGCGAAGATGTTGACGTCGGGATCGTATGCCTCGATTCTAAATCCTGAAAGGGGGCGCAAAACAAGGGTGAGTGGACCAAGTTCATATATATACATAATATGAAAACAGTTATGAACATACTAACCCCCAGGTTTATAAATAATGAAAACTACTAGCATTATAAATGATAGGTTTTTCTAAAACTCTAACATGCCATAAAATATCTCGATAGAGATAACGCAGAAAACATCATATAAATCATCGCGTGTATCATTTCGTAGATTGTCTCGTAAGCGCGGTGTGCTGCTAGTAAGATCACTAAATAATAATAACTCTCGGCCCAATGCCTGCTCCGTGGTCTCTGCGCCCGTAGCCAGATTACCAACTCCCGGTCCAATGTCTGCTCCGTGTCCCTCAGTCCGTAGTTAGGGATTATTTCTCCCGGCCTAAATGCCAACACCAGATCCTCGCCCCAGGCGGCATAGTGTCCACTAGGTACGCACAAATAGTTACGCCTCTAAAAAATAACCACTTCATAGTATAAAGTCATCTATCGTCCATACTATAAAGAGGGGTTTCTAAAACATGTCCTAGCATCCTATCGTCATCTATCGGATAGTCTACCAGTTCATGGTTTTTATAGAAAATACGATATATTAAAATATAGCTCAATATAGGCCAACAATTAATTCCTCACAAAAAACACGAGACGAAAATCAACATATTCAATAAACATGCTTAACATAAAATCAAAACATAAACTCGTAAGGCATGCTATTCATTTATGCAATTGAACTATAAAATCATGTAATTTTAGAAGGGGTCCACTCACAGTACTTCGCCGTCAAAAAGTCACGTAGCTGGCGAAGACAGAAACGCCACTATAATTGCCCCTAAGCACATAAAGAGTCCAATAAATAAAACTATATAATAGGAATTGAATTACCCTAAAAAGAGTCAGAACGTTGAATTACCCTAAGAAGAGTCCTGGATAAATTTCGTAAACGTCGATAGAATATTCCCAGAATATTAATATTCCCTGACGGAATATTCCCTAACAGAATATTTCCCATAAAGGGTTTGGATCGATTAGGGTTAAGGGTTTAGGGTAATGGGGTTAAAAGGGTTGGCTTAGGATGCACGGGCCTAAGGCCCTAAAGGAAAATGGCCTAAAGGCCTTTAGTTTAGTAAATAAAAATAAAAACAACTTAAAGTAAAGAGTTTTTGGGTTTTAAGGAGGACGGGCCTAAGGCCCTGATTTAAAATGGCCCAAGGGCCTTTTACATTAAAACAATGTTTAAAATAAATAATAAAAACTGAAATAGGTTTTGGGTTGGGCTCGGCAGGAAAGGCCCAAAGGGCTTGGGTTTGGTGGGTCGCCGGACCCAAGGATGAAGAAGGCCGGAAATTCGGCCGAAAAGTTCTCTAACTTTATACGTTCATAACTTTGTCAATACTTAATGAAATCAAGTAATTCAAAAATGAAAGTTATAGCCCTTGAAGAGACGAAGAGAATGGTACCTCACACGACATCTAACTCGCCGTGGTTTGGTCGGAAAATGCCTCGAAAGCCTCAGAGATAGTCAGAAACTGGGTAAGATTCAAATGAGTATAACTTCTTCAATACTCAACGAAATTGAGTGAAACAAAAGGGAAAGTTGTAGTTCTCAGCGAGACGAAGAGATTGATATGGGGCTTCATGGTTCGACTTCTAAGATGCCAAGACTATGGTTGAGTTCGTAGCGACGAGATAAAGACGATGGTGATGTTTGTTGGTAAGAAAAGCCCTCAGAGGGGTTGAGATAGAGAGAGCCGAGAGAGTGTAAGGGAGAGAAAGTTGCAAGAGAGGTGAAGGAGAAGAGAGAATTGAGAGAGAAGAGTGGGAGACCGGAAAACACAAAAATAAAACAAGGTGGGCCCCACAGCTCACCAATTAAGGACTAAAACTATTTTTACAATATAAAAGGGGTTGGGGTGTTTCAGAATTCACCGGAAAAACCGTCGGAAAAGCCGAATGGGTGGCCAGGGTTCACGGGTCTGTTCGACCCGACCCCTTGTTTTTTCCTTCTTCTTTTTCTCACATTTCCCTCATTTCCCTCCTTTCTCCCTCTCTGATTCATCACTTCCTTCCTCTCACCTCTTCTGATTCGTCCCCCTCCTCCCTCATTTTCTCTCCCGTACCTTTTTTTTTTTTTTTTGTCCCCCTTGGTCCCCCTAACCTTTTAAAAATCTGATTGGTTCCTTAACCCAAA